>CAUYLG010006313.1:0-21640 GCA_963573385.1 Cacajao melanocephalus | reverse complement strand
CAACTGTTGTCACTCATAGGCGAGTGTTGAACAATGAGAACACATGGGCACACAGAGGAGTACATCACACCCTGGTATATGTTGCAGGGTGGGGGACTAGAGGAGGGACAGCAGGGGGCAGGGTAGTTGGGAAGAAATAACACTGGGAGAAATGTCTGATGTAGGTGATGGGGAGATGGAGACAGAAAACCACCATGGCATGTGTGTACCTATGCAACAATCCTGCAAGATGTGCACACGTACCCCAGAACTTAAAGTATAATAATAATTTTTAAAAAAAGAAAGAAAGAATGGCTATGCTTTCTTAGACCTGAGAGATGAGAGGTGGGCAGTCTGAAGAATAGCTTAGACTGCTAAACATTTGAAAGAGAGGTGAAATAAAGTGGCAGAACCTTGTCCTTTATTTCACCTCTGGACCTTGTCCCCCAGTAGATAGGGGTGAGGCCAACCACGAAACAGAATTTCATAGCATGTTAGTAAGAGCAATCCAGTTGTCAAGACAATAATTAATGCTTACTACTTTTGATAGAGGAACACTGTAACACCTATGAAGTATATGCCATTAGCAAAATTTTATAGCCTTTAAAATTTAACCCATGAATATAACAGTTGAGTTCACAAGGATGACTCCACTTCGTCTTGCCCCCTCATCCACTCTGAATGTTCCTACATACTGATGATGTTTAAAACAGTTTAGTTGGTACAAGAACTCAGTACAAACCAACTCCCAAATATTTCCCAATGTTCACCAGGTGTCTGTTCCAGAAGTCAGTTTCTCAAATGTATCATCTCCTACTGGAAGAAATAACAATTGCCTGAGTTCGAGTTTCTGAAACCCATCCCTAGGGAATACCACACATGATTTTTTTGTTTCTTCAGGTGCTTTGTAATTTTGGATATTGAATCATTTTTACTATGTTTTTAAAAATTCTGAGATTTTCTGTATCTGTGAGTGTCCTTTGCATTTACTTTTGTCAGTTACTTCTGGGTGCTACCAAATTTGAAACCATTTAATGTCATTTCCTCTGCATGAAATCCTTTAATCATATTATCAATGCCCAGCTAAATGATTTTCCTTTTCAGTCACCTTTGCTGGCCAAGAAAATTTTGGGCAACAATTTTTAATGGAGTTACTAGATAGTCTAGGGTCCAGTATTAAAACCCCGTACTTTTAGTTTCCATAACTAATAAATGCCTCAAGTGTGACTATAGCTTGCAATGTTTTTGTTCACCTTTCTTTCTTTTTTTAGCCTCTAGGGATTTTTCTTATTCTTCTATAAGGATGACGTTACATTAACAATGTCTGCTACATTTTCTCCAGAATTTAGAGGTGTTTTGTATCAGACATTTCCTCAGAATATCTACTTTGGCATATTAATGGAAAAGTAAGTCCAGGCACTCCTCTTCTTTATACCAATATAATAAACAAGAACTGCTGCACTTTTAACTCCTTGAGAGAGAACATATGGCTCTGAAAGGATATAAGAATACAAAAGTGAAAAACCTTGATAACAAAAATATTCTTTACATTGGCCACAAATGTCATAAATCAACAAAGAGATAAATAAAAATACTTCACTAATGGGGAAAAAAGTACTTGTGTCACTTATGAAAGATATGGGCTTCTATAGCCAATGAATATAATTCTTATTTTTATTTTTTTATTTTTTATTTATTAATTTTTTTTTTTGAGACAGAGTCTCACTCCGTCACCAGGCGCCAGGTTAGAGTGCAGTGGCGCAACCTCGGCTCACTGCAACCTCTGCCTCCCGGGTTCAAGCAATTCTGCCTCAGCCTCCCGAGTAGCTGGGACTACAGGTGCGCACCAGAACACCCAGCTAATTTTTTTTGTATTTTTAGTAGAGACGGGGTTTCACCATGTTGGCCAGGATGGTCTCGATCTCTTGACCTTGTGATCCGCCTGCCTTGGCCTCCCAAAGTGCTGGGATTACAGGCGTGAGCCACTGCGCCTGGCACTTATTTTTAAATGCTGTGCTATTTTTAACTTTTGAAATCTTTATAATAGCTCTATTTCTGCTATATAAAGAAGAGTTTCATCATAAAGTAATATAAATAAAAATTTTACATTACATGTACACCTCTGTTTGGAAGACACTCTACAAATAAATTATTTTGTGTAAGCCAAGAATTTCTGTTCAACTATAAACACGAGTTAAAATGATTAGAAAATTTCTATTAAGTTTGTTTAACATAAGATCTACATGAACAATTGTTGAAATGTTACAACTCACCTACTGCACCTTGTCAAATACCTTCTCCAGATACACATTGCTTATTTAAGCACAGAATTAAATTGTCATCATTCTCTTCTGTTTGTGCCAATCTAACTGACATTCTTCACTTGGGTTGTTTAGTCTGTGCTGCACAGGTGTACCATACTCTTATCAAAAATCTGTATTATTCCTATATGTTATCTCACAAGGAATCTTTCTGAACTATTAGGGCCCTAAATATTTTGTGACTTAATTTCATTATAATTTATCATTTCTCCTTTACAAATGTGTAAATAAAAATTAAAAGTATTCACACATCTCATTTTTCTTATTGGAATGTATATGACCGGATAATCAATTTGAGAATTTTTTATTGATATCAGTATTTTTTTATTGACCAACAGTTCTAAGTTTTATAAATGTTCCAGCTCATAGAAAAACTAGACATTTTGTAAAGTAAGCACAACATCATATCTAAGTTGCCAAACATTCTAAACATTACACTATACATTTGTTTATAATACATACTCTTATTTTCATCTGACTCATTATCATATTTACTTGTTATCTTCACCCACAAGAGTATAAACTCCAAGAGACTAGTGATTATCTAATTTGTTCACTGATATAGGCTACATTTATTAATTTTGGCCAATCAAAATACGTTTTTCATACTTAAATTAGTTGCTTATAATATTCATTTGAGAAGCCACATTTCGCTGACACATAGTTCATGCTTTAATAAGGAAGGGGTTTCAGTTCCTGATTCAAAGATTTTTTGACTGCTAAAACTAGGCAAATGAATGTATACCATTAACCCGGCCATGAGATTACTTCCAGGGATAGACTCCTGGCCTACAATGGGCTGACCAGAAGTATTTAGTTTCAGCGTTGTCACTTTGTTGAAGTAAAGGGGTAAGCATCACTACTCTTCTGCTGGATTAAAATTATGAAACTATGGCACAGAAACTTATTCAGCCATTGTGTCAATACAGCTACAAACCATCTTTTTAAAAATGGAGACAACACAGACAAAAGAAGCAGCAAATAAAGCAGAATAAGAGCATAATTTATTATACTAACACAACTCATGCATTACAAAATAACCTGAAATGTTGAAAAATTATTGAAAATTATTGAAACTTTTGAAAAATTGAAAAATATATGATAAAGGAAATTAGACATATATTGGTGAAAATTTTAACATCAATTGATTATTAAATACAAAGTACATATTTAAACAATTATATATTAATTTTCCCTTTAAAATAATTAAATATATTATGAGCAGTATGTTTACATATGTATAGAGATATAAAGAGCGATGGATTCAGAGAGTGCTTCCAATGCTGGCAGAGCTTGCATAACATCTGCCATCCAGTTTAATAAAGAAATGATACAACCCCTTAATGTATCAAATTGGCTAAATATATCTATACTACTGAAGATTCTCTTACTTATTGACTCTGGAGAACTCCTTTTGCCCAATGGTTTATTCAATGGGAGATAATGTGGCAAATATACAAGAGCAGGAATTCCAGTGAGACTACTGATTCACATCTTATATTAGTGTATAAAACTATGTGACATTCAATTGTTTATTTGACTGTCCTGTGCTTACTTTCCTCCTGATTAAAATAGAAATATTTTAATTATTTAACCTGATCCTAAGGCTATTTCAATTATTATAAGATAATAAAGGGAAAAGATCAATCACATCCTCCAAGTACAGAAGGTCCCTAATGTATGATGGTTTGCCTTATGATATTTTAACTTTTATGGTTCTTAACTGATACACATGCAGCAGAAATCATACTTCAAATTCCAAATTTTGATCTTTTCCCTGGCTAGTGATATGCAATAAGATACTCTCTTGTGATGCTTGGTGGTGGCAACCAGCCATTATGTTTTTCATTTTCAGTATAGCATTTAATAAGTTACATGACATAATAGAAAAATTTATTATAAAATTGGTTTTGTATTATATTTTACCCATCTATAGGCTAATGCAAGAGTTCTAAACACATTTAAGGTAGGTTAGGTTATGCAATGATATCCCATATGTTAGATGTTTTAAACACATTTTCAATTCCTGACAGTTTCAAACCCCTGATTGGTTTATTGGCACATAATCTTATTGTAGGTCAAGAAGCATCTACATTTACCAAAATTAACAGTATTCATATTTATACCTGATATTTTACAATCTAACCCTCCACAAATAACAAAAGGATAGGTACATAAAGATAATAGTAGTATTGTATGTATTTTTATGTAGATAGTTAAATATACTTGTCATAACAGACAAAAATTTATGATAACATTTGTGTTAAACCTGAAAAAAAATTTTGTATAGAAATCATGAGTTTAACCGTAACTATAAATGTAAGTGCAAATGTACTTCCTTGGCACCTGAACAAAAGTAGGTACTAATATTGTATAGCATTTTGGAGTGCCCTTTTTGTCCTTCTCTGATATTCTGTAGTTTCAGTAACTGCATAAGGAATGAGAACACAGGCTCTGAAGCTGCCTCCATTACACTAGCTAAGTCACCTTGGGCAAGTTCCCTAAGCACTGCATGGCTCAATTTTCTCATCCATAAAATGGTGATGATAATAATAACTACTTTATAGGGGTAATATGGGGATTACCTGAGTTGATACAGGAAAAAAACACAAAGCTTAGCTTGTGTAAAATAACATGTATGTTTTCTTAAATAAAATAGAGAAGTAAAGCACTTTATAGAAATAAATAGAACTGGAAAAAATATTTTATAATTCATAAGGAACCAGAAAAGAGCCTGAATAGCCAAGGCAATCCTAAGCAAAAAGAACAAAGCTGGAGATATCACTCTACTCGACTTCCTATAAAATAGACAAATCTAGAAAATGGGAGGAAATTTTTGCATCTATATATCTTACAAAGTTCTGATACCCAATATATTTAAGGAACATAAACAAATTTACAAGAAAAAAAAACTCAACCACATTAAAGAGTGAGCAAATTATAAAACCAGACACGTTTCAAAAGAAGACATACATGCTACCAACAAGCATAGAAAAGAAAGATCGACATCACTGATCATTAGAGAAATGTGAATCAAATTACAATTAGATACCATCTCACACCAGTCAGAATGGCTATTATTGAAAAGTCAAAAAATGACGGGTGCTTGTGAGTTGCAAAGGAAAAGGAGAATTAATAGGCTGTTGGTGGTAGTGTAAATCAGTTTAATCACTGTAGGAAACAGTGTGATGATTCCTCAATGAACTAAAGAGGGAAACATTATTTGACCCAGCAATCCCATTACTAGCTATATAGTCAAAGGAATATAAATCCTTTTATCATAAAGAAACTTGCATGCAAAACTTCACTGCAGCACTATTCACAATAGCATAGACATGGAATCAACCTAAATTCCCATCAATGTAGACTGGATCAAGAAAATGTGGCATATATACACCATGGAATACTAAGCAACCATAAAAAAGAATGAGATCATGTCCTTTGCAGGAACTTGGATGGAGCTGGAGATTATTTTCATTAGCAAACTAATACAGGAACAGAAAACCAAATTCTGCATGTCCTCATTTATAAGGGGGAGCTAATTTGAGAGAACACATGGACACAGAAGCAAACAACAGACACTGGGGCCCAATGAAGGGTGGAGGTCGGGAGGAGGGAGAACAAAAGGAAAAATAACTAATGGGTACTAGGCTTAATTATCCAGGTGTTGAAATAATTTCTACAATAAACCCCCATGACATCAGTTGACCTATATAACACACCTGTGCATGTACCCCTGAACTTAAAAGTTAATAAACAGAAATTTAAAAACTTCCTACTCTTTTCTCCTATTAAAATATTCCTACACTATAATTCCACATATTTTCTTCGTAATATATCATGTCTTTGTAAATCTACTTTTTAATTTTTTGCTAATGCCAAGAATAACATTTTTAGGAGAATAAAGAAACATTTAAATTTGGGACAAAACTAAACTTTATTTTAAATTTAGAAATGAGGATATAATGCTGCGAATAAGGATATTTTACGAACACCATATGTCCACAGATGGACATGATATTGTTCAAGAATAAAGTGGCTTTTCCCTCTATAAAAATGTTCAGAGTTATTAGTATTAATAAATATAACAAAGTATAAATCACTTTTAAAGCTCTAGTGTGCTGTTTTATATTGTTGTGTAACCTTCTGAACCATTGGAAATGAACATGTAGGGAATCCATTTTAATAGCTTCTTCCTGTAGGCTTGAGGGATTCTATAGCTAGCACTAGTACTAAACAAAAAATGTAGTTGGGTATTTCCACTCATTTAAAGATCTCTATGCCAGAAAGTTTTGTGTTGAGTTGGCATCTCCTAGGAATACAAGTGAATAAACAACACAGAAAGAGGTAAGAGAACAGAAATATTTGTTCAACACTGTGTGTGTTGTAACAACGTGCAACATCATTTATGATACGTTACCTCAGCCAAAAATGACATGATGTTATAAATCACTAATTTCTCAATTTTGAAAAGGAAGTTGGAAATATGGGATAAGGTCATGTTCAGTTCAGGTCATGAAAACTAAAAAATGTGCAGGTTGGACTTTGTATAATGTTTTATGAAATCCCAGAGGCAGTTCAATATCATAGTTATTACTATTATTTTCTTCTTGGAAAAGAAAGGAAATGAAAACATTTTTCCCGATATTTGAGGCATTATAAAAGGGCCTCGAAGAGTTTTATTTTTTATTTAATGCTTATAAAATTCTGGCTTGGTCTTTATTTCATAAGCTAATATTTCAGCAAATATATATGAATACCTGTTTTTTTTTAACATTCCCTATTCTCAATAATATATTTTTAAAATGTATATTGATTATTCTAAATCTCTGCTTCGTGGACTTTTTATCTTGAAGAATACTTCAAAACCATTATTGAACTAGACACATATATGTATGTATATATTTATATGTGTGTGTATGTGTGTGTGTGTGTGTGTGGGTGTACATATATAATTTTCAAAGGTAAGATAATATACGCAATAGGATCTGAGGAATCAAATCAAACAGCTGTTTTGACCTAGAAGGAGTGCTCTGCTAGAAGAATGAGAAATACACGTGTTTTCAAAGGCTATCTCCTGTCATTGTGCCAATGGAACTTCTTTCACCCTCAATAAGACTTCTATTTCTCTCACTTGATCTAGGTAGAAAAAAAATCATGTTGAGAACCACAGGTCATAAGATGAATTATCCAATAGAAGAGAAAAAAAAATTATCCATGTGGTTTCAGGAGTGTTTAATCGCCTAGAACAGTCTCCCTTATTCCCCTAAGTTCAGCAGGAAGGACTGAGGTTGGCTCCCCGTTATGGTCCCTGTTAAAACTAATCTATCACCTTTATGTTTTGTATTCCAGTAAACAGCAGCAAGCCTATTGAATAAGGTTACTGGACCTTTATGTCAAAACTTGTAATACATAGTCAAGATAAATTTTGTCATATGGAATTCTTGCTGCACTTTTCATCCATTTATTCCACAAACATTTATTGCCTATTTCCTATGTGTAAACATTTTAAGCAATTAAAATAGGGCAATATAATTGATATCCCTACCTATAATGGAACTGATAACTTCAGTAAAAGAGATGAGTAAATTAAAAATGCAATAGACTGAAACAAGAGCCATCATGAATATATACAAAGAGTGCAACAGGAGAAAGTGTGGCTTAGATGCAGGAATCAGACAAATGGAGATAAATATATCATCTTTATGAAAACCACTAGGTTGGAAGACATAGCTGGCTAACACTGCATCAAAGAATTACACTTATCCACCCAGGTACAGACATAGCTGAAAAACCACAAACTTCCTCTGTTGAGGTTACCCCTGCAAAATTTATATCATGAAGAGACCCTTGAATCTAAAAAAGCAAAGAGCTAAGCTAAGCATGTCCAGCTCCTTCTTGTTAAATCTCAAATCAGAAATCTCACTCCTCCACCCACAGAGAGAAATGGATATTTGGTAGGAAAGGAGCTTTGAAGTATTATTCCAGTAAATTCCTCCACGTGGAAATATGAAGAACTATAATACACAGTTTACCAATGGGTTTGACTCTAAGAATTAAATGACTATAAGACAGCCCTTCCATGGGGATGCTCAGCCCTGCCTCCCTTGCACAAGTCTCATTATTTTAAGAATAAAGCAAAATCTAGGGAACCCTGGACTCTGATACCTTACCCTCACTAGATCACTTCCCAAATACAACATAGATTTATGTAGAACATATAATCCTTATAATGCTCATTATTCTGGGACTGTTGACACATATTAAAAAATATTGGCCACAACATAGCTTTATATAATAACTGAGGATCTGCTATGTAACTTAAACTTTAAAAGTATTGAACTGGAAAATAATTCTTTTTATATAGTTTGCTTGATGAAAGAAACATTTTATTATGCTCACACCGCTAAATAAAGTGATTTAACTGTATATTTAAGATGTTATATTTAGGTTTACAAAAGCATATTTGGGCCTAATAAGTATTCTTTTTGTCTTTCCCTCTCTTTTGCCTTCATAGAATTACAATTAAGATATAGAATTTTGATTGTGGCATCATAAATGTTACTCTATATTAATGTGAAAATGGGGAACAAAGTCAACCCTGTCATCTCTTAATTTAGTAAACTCTACAGATATCCTGCATTTCTAGTTTTAGAGTACATGTAAATAGAACTTGGTTTATAATTTCATAAATTTACATAGCCTTAATGGTTTTATCTAGGTTTTATTCTCAGAAGAATCTTCATCTGTCACAGGCAGAGGGTTACAGCTAGAGAAAGACAGTTCTCTTCAGCTAAGTGAATGTCTTCTTGTTTATTAAGAATTACAGGCCTAGTTTTGCTGATTAGTCTCACTTCTGTCACTGCATATCCAGTTTGGGAAGAAACTAGTCTTTCATGTCTTGAAAAAAACTCTCCTGGAACATTTAAATTTTCAAGGTACTTTACTGTTCTTTAATTGTTGGTTACCAGAGAGAAAGAGGGAGAGAGAGAAAGAGAGACAGAGAGAGAGAGAAAGTTTAAATCTCATCTTCTGATAAAACAATATCAAAGATCAATATGTCATTATAGAAACATTTAATTGTTAATATGGGTTATATGTTAAAGCTTGCAATCTAAAAACCTAATAATTGGTCAGCAAAATGATTGTCTTCATTTTCTTCAAAATTAGAAAATACAAACAGATTATGCAACATATTATTGACACACTGACAACTGTAAACCCATGGGAGACATTGTCTCAACTCCACCTCTTCATTAAAAAAAATACTAAAATAAACAAATTTACCTGGGAGTTATTCTTCCTCTAACTTTATGCTATATTATTAAATTATGAGTCATGGAGATTCTTGAATCTGTCAGTTTATATTTTCATCAAATTTTGAGAGCTTTTGGCCAATATTTCCACAAATATTTGTTATGCTCACTCATTACTTTTGAGTACTACAATTACATATGTTACATATATTAGGCTGTTTGATATTTGAAATTGTCATCATCTTTGGTGCCCTGCTTTTTAGTCACTTATTTTTTGAATTATCTCTGTCTGTGTTGCATTTTGGATGATTTCTTTTGCTATGTGTACATATCCAGTGTTGAGGGTATAGTATCTTTTATAACAGCTTACTCAAGTATAGTGAATGTCTGAAAAAGCAAACATTCTCAAAACTTGTAAATTTACACTGAATAATTCAATTTTAATACTTGAGTTTTCTTGTCAAAATAATTGTTGACATTGTCTGTAGAAATATTTATTTAATAACTATAGGTTGTCTTTTTAACAATATTCAAAAATATTGAATGGTTATTGAGTGACTTATATGCCAGTTACTGTCCTTGTTACTTTCAAGTACAGTACTGTAATTAGGTGATTTTCACAGCAAATCTGGAGGATAGTTGCTATTCTCATTTAACAAGAAATTTTATCAGTATTATGGCAAGCAAACGATCACAGCATTGGTAAACTATAAAGCTAAAAGTAGATTCTTATTTACCTAGGTGTGTAAGTCCATGTTTTCTTTCCCATGAGTCAGGACCTCTTCTAAAATAAGTAAAACTTTTCTAAGAGTGGAAAGGTGAGGAATTAGTCTTTGAAAATTGACCTCAAACATTACAAAATTAATTTATATCTGAGAAATTAACAATATATCTTGATGGTATAAATTATAGAAATTAAAGCTTGTCAAATACTAGTCAGTTTTGGGACATAAAATAACATTAATAAATATTGTGTTAAAAATTCCAAAGCGATATGAAAATGTCATTTCCAAAGAAATCAGTGGTCCCCACCAAATCCCATGATTATAAAACCCAGAAATGAAAAGTTTAATTTTATGTTCTATGAATAATATCAGCAGATACTCTATGTCTGAACTTATATAATGATAAAGAATAAAGGACTATTCTTTAAAAATCCAGTTTACATTAGCCTACATTCTGCCTTTGAAGCACCAACATGATTATGCAGTTAACTGGGAGCTAATAGTTTAAAATATTTTGATGTCGTGTTGGTGTTACAGAAATGTGTGTTCATTCACTAATGGATTGGGCATTTTCTATCAGATTTCCAACAGTTGGGATAAAGAAAGCTAGGTCAACCTCTTGTTCCTAACTCTAGAAACAACAGCTTCATTGTGTAATTTTCAGTATACCTCATGGAAAAAAAGTTGAATGATATCTTGAAATGTGTGTATCACCAGCAGATATAATTCTTAGAATAATTATTTGCAGACCTAGGTTTACTTCTCTATTGAAAGAATAGTTTCCTTTATTTTTTTCTTAAATTGCAGGTTTCATATTTCCTAATTCTTGTGATAACCACTACAGACCAAAACAGATTTTTGGACAAGCATAGTTGGAATACATTCAAATTGGATGTTCTTTCACGTTTATTATTTCACACTTAATTTTACACAGTTAAAATATTTAGATCTTCCGGTATGCATTATTCACTGAGGATTTTATGGCATGCATCACATAAGTGGGGAAAAAAAACAAAAATATTTTTTCAGCATTTCATAGCTCTTCTTCTCAGTAATGAATTTTTAAAAAGAAGAAAACCCCATCATTATTCTCTTATTTTCTCTAGGCCTTTTTATTCTAATATCTTTCATGACATTTTTTATTTATATCTTGTCTTAGTTAGAAAATTAGAAAAAAATTCCTGAAAGAGGTAAGCTATTTTTTTAATAACTCTTGCTTGAAATTGGACACATTTATTATATAAAACAGCACTTTATGCTAACTCAAAGGCTTACTTGAGTACAAATCATGAGAGACCCTTAGTGTAAGATCTTTTTGAGATTTGTTAACTCATCTATATCAGATGGGTAAAAACAGCAACTAATTTCCTATTATGCCCTAAAATGTATGTTGAAGAGATATATTCATTTTTCTCCAAACAACAGTACACCACTTTTTATTTCCAGTGTCAAGAAATGTTTGGAGATGGAACAGGTGTGGAATTGCCTAATCAAAGAACAAGAAACTTTTACTAGAACCTTATTCACAATGATTTCTTCCTCTCTGAGATTGGTTCTGTATTAGTCCTTTCTCACACTGCTATAAAGAGCTACCTGAGACTGGGTAATTTATAAAGAAAAGAGGTTCAATTTTGACTCACACTTCAACAGGCTGTACAAGAAACATGACTGAGAAGGCCTCAGGAAACTTACAATCATGACATCAGAAGAGCAAAGGGGAAGCAAGCACATCTTCACATGGTGGCAGGAGAGAGAAAGTGCACAGGGGAGAATGCTACACACTTTCAAACTACCAGATCTCTTGAGAACTCTATCATCAGGCAGTACTAGGGGGATGGTGCTAAACCATTAGAAACCACCCCCATTGTCTAATCACCTCTCAACACACCCTACCTCCAACACTGTATCATAATTCACCTTGAGATTTGTGTGTGGACACAGAGTCAAACTGTATCGTGTTTTAATAAATGTGATTGGACCCTAAGTGGCTATTTCAGTGGAAAGAGCACCATAGATTCTTAAACCAACATGCATCCTTATCTGACCCAAACTGAGCTAATCACATTAGCCATACATCCATGACTGTGATTATGATTCAGAGCTGGTAACTCTAATCAAATTGTCAATCATAAACATTTTCCTTTATTTTCCAACCTATAACAAAGAGCAGATGAGTCCTTCTCTGTTGGTAGTTACACTGAAACATAAATTCCAGAAGCTATTGATGACCATCGGTGGTGAGAAAGAAAAGTAAGCAGTTCAGAGGCAAAGAACAAAAAGGATGAGATGGAGGAACGATGCATGGTAGTGTTTTATTTCCTTCCCAATTTTTATGAAATATTCTGATTCTTCCCAATAATTCCCACCTCTACTCCGCTATTTCAATATGACTTTGACTGATTTGATAGTAAATGTGGCCTGACAATAAACATTAGCAAATTTCCAATGTCTGGGGGAATTTATTTACAATATTTATTATACTCCTTCAATAATGAGAATCAGAGACTATTTATAGACATACATATCCTGAGGCCTAAAATAATCTAAGAGCAGTTAACACTGGTCACTAATCTTGAAATATACTCCATGCCACGTGAAACTACTATTATACATTCAGTTGGGAAAGCAAAGAGGAAATATATTTGATTTTTAGTACTTTCACATTTAGATTGATTATATCTGGCTTATTTTTAGAGACTTGATACTCTATTATAAAGTTTCCCTGTTATCACTAGATACACCTAAGTATTAATTTATGTTTATAACATTTACCAACCAATGCCAAACACACAGGAAAAAGTATGACTTATTTTGTGACATTCATTGAATTGAAGGATGCATTTAAATAAACAAGTGTATTGTCTCATAAAATTGAGCATATTTTAGAAAACAAAATGAACAATAGCTTTACATGAATTTTAAAAATATTCAGTGATTAATTTGTTTTCTCTCCTGACTAAGGTCTTTCATTGAAAGGAACTATTATTTAACCAAAAAATATTGTTTAAAAAAGTCAAAATTCCAGTTATATATGGCTATTTTTCTCAGACCATTACTCTGAATTGTAATTACTTTTAATACTTTCTTATTATACTAGAAAAGACTGATGATTAAATATACACAGGAATTATAAATTGAGAAAACAAGTTGACAGATTAGAGTTAAGCTCACTGTGCACAAATACTGACAATTTCTTCTATTTTTTTTGCATTTTATATCAGTCATGCTATATTTAGTGGTGACATTTACTGTTTGGGTTAACAACATTTTTTCTGGCTGTGCATTTCTTCCCTGATTAGGACAAGGAAGCAGGAACACATCACTCTCATCCTCTTCAGACAATTCCCCTGAAGCTGTATTTATGTTGGGATGGATTCAAAATTGCTCTCAAAATTTTAAGAATTGTGTTCCAGCCTAACTTATGAGTCTAAATTATCATTTTAAAAATTTACTTAGCTTCATACAAGTTCTGTTCTACAACTTTCTTTTTCCTTTGAAATTTATTTAATACTGATAATATAGTTTTATTTTATTACATTTTAATAAATAAATAAATTCCATCTATCTAGGGACATAGCAAGTGGGTGGTATTTATGTAAGTGCTTTCTTCAACTCCCCTATTGTAAAGGGGCTTGATGTCTAGTTCCAGAAAGATACAGACTGGCTGGTAAATCAATTCCTAACACACTTTTAAAGTAGGAGTGACATAGAAATATTGGTGGTGGCAAAGGAGAGAGAAATAGACAAATATACCGTTTTTAAAATTTATTTTACTGTGTTTATAGTTTAATTGCTTCAAATGTCCAGCTCTTCCATAAGCCAGATTAGTATATTATGGCAGACAGTAAACAGGTCACAAATAGTTCTGCTATTTCTTCAAAACAAAAACAAAACAAAACAAAAAACCATGATTATATTGAATTTCTCTTCCACTTGAATTTAGCAGTGGCCTTGTTTTGGTTAAAGATATATGAGTGGAAGGGATGTGTGTCTCTTCTAAGTGAGAACTTTAAGAGTGAATAAATGTTTCACACTTTTTCCCCTCCATTGTGGTTACTGGCAATGGCCCAGATAATGGCTATAGCAGCCTGGTTCCCATAGTGAGGATGATAACAACAACAGGAAGAACCCACATCTAAAACAGACACTGAGCACACACAAAGAAAATCACAACTCTTCATAATTCTTGCAGTCACTGATATTTGGGAGTTATTACTTCAGAATAAGCCAGACTTCCTGTCAGATAGAATGACATTATCTCTATTATTTAATATAAAATGTCTATACTTATAATTAACATAACACTAGCCAATATGGTTTTATAACTCTATTATCTTATAGTTTTTAATTTGTGAGACAATATTTACTAAAACAATCAATCACTTTTTCCTAATGGGGAGTAATTTAGAGTAAAGGCATAGCAAAGGCCATGTTTTCTTGACACACAGAATCAACATCTCTGTTGTTTCGATTAACTTCTTATGTATTTTTTCTTTCTGTATCACTGTATTCAAAATTTCCTTCAGATAAGTCTTTCAGACATTATCACTCAAATTTTTGGCTTTCTTATCTTTTTATTTTTCTTTGAATCTTACCAGATATATATTAAAGTTTTCAAAACTTTTAATCTTTTTACTTCTTTGTAGTTTGTATCTCTTTATTGCTCTCTACTGATTATATCCTTTAAATATATTTTCTAGTTCTTTTTTAAAAAATAATTATTTTTGTAGAGATGAGATCTCACCATGTTACACAGGCTGGTCTCAAACACCTGGCTTCAAGTGATTCTCCCAGCTTGACTTCCAAAGTGCTGGGAATTACAGTCATGAGCCACCATGCCCAACACTCTTCTATCTTTTTATTTCTATCTTTAGCTGCATCTGTTTGGCAATTTCATCTGTCTGTTGACCTTTCATGTTTAAAGTGACATTTTATTTTTAGAACTATTTTTTTCCAAATGTGTTTGAAAATCCTATGCACATATTTTGATTGCCATAAGTATTAATTAGGGTTCTGTAGAAAGACAGAACTAATAGAATATATAAAGTGGAGTTTAGTTAGTATTAATGCACATGATCATAACGTCCCACAATAGATCATCTGAAACCTGAGGAGCAAGGAAAGCCAGTCCCAGACCCAAAAGTGAAGAACTTGGAGTCTGATGTTCAAAAGCAGGAAGGATCCAGCACAAGCGACAGATGTAGGCTGGGAGCCTAGGCCGGTCTAGTCTTTTCAGGTTTTTCTGCCTGCTTTATATACTAGTCATGCTGACAGCTTATTAGATGGTGCCTAGTCAGTTTAAAAATGGGTCTGCCTTCTCCAGCCCACTGACCCAAATGTTATTCTCTTTGGTAACATACTCATAGATATACCTAGGGTATCAATAATTTGCATTCTTCAATCCAATCAAGTTGACAGTCAGCATTAACCCTCATAAGTCTGCCTCTTGTCACCTTGAAACCATACACATCTGAGATCATACATAGTCTTCAAAAAGACAATAAAAGCATAATTATGCCTAAAATAATACAACTATCCTTCATACAGCTGGAAATGCACCAATCTCCAGCTCAAATACTATTACATAAAGTTAACAATACTTACATGCTGATGTGAAGACAACAAACTTTATGTCACATGATAAAAGAGAAAGGAAATAAAATCATTTCTTAGTACAAGCACAACGTGTTTTTAATAAAATAAGGGGAAAATACTCATAACAATTACAATCCTTGTTTCTGATGTTTGACATGTGATCTTAGCTGGTAGTGTTAACTACCTTCTTCTACTTCCCATTCTGTATTCCCTTTGCCTTCAGCAAGCACCTCAGCAGGTTGTGGTTATTTTCCTGGTGGAGAGATCCAAACCTTGATTCCTGAAGGGTCTGGGAAAATTGGAATCCTACCTAGATTGGGCTGTTGTAGTTTCCCATTGACCTTTATCACGTCATAGTAATACTAAGAGATGCCTTAATGGATCTCCTGTATTCCATGTATACTCTTCCCTAATTCTCTTGTAGAGTATAGACTGATTTCATCTTGATAGTCTAAGTCGGTCACTCCAACCAACACTGTTAACTCCCTTTGTAGTCTGTTGACTTAAAGTCAGAAGGAGCTCAAAGTGTCCAGGTGGCAAATTTAACTTCCAGTTTAATGGAATCATTGTTTTTCATGGTGGCTGTATTCCTCCATCTGGAACTAAGACCTCTAAACCAGCAGAACATAATGCCACAGAAACAAGAAGCAAAAGTTTTGCTGGTGAATCATTATGAGTGATGGTGAGTGTTGCCACTTCTGCTTCTACACCTTGATTCCCGGACCTGTGAATCTTGGCCATGGGAGAAACAGTACTATATATTGGAAGCTGATTTAGAGCATACATGGCTTTCTGGAGAACTTTGCTCCAGGGCTGCAAAGTATTGTCACCTAGTTGGCATTGTAATTGTGACTTCAAAAGGCCATTCCACCATTCTATCAATCCACCTGCTTCAAGATGATGGGCAACGTGGTAAGAAAAGTGAATTCCATGAACATGAGCCTATTGCCATAATTTTTTAGCAGTAGAGTGAGTGCCTTGGTCAGAGACAATGCTGTGTGGAATGTCATGATGGTAGGTAAGGTGTTCCATGAGTCCACAGATGGTAGTCGCTGAAGAAGCACTGCATGTAGGATAGACAAACCTATATCCAGAGTAAGTGTCTATTCCAGTGAGGACAAACCTCTGCACTTTCTATAATGGAAGAGGTGCAATATAATCAATTTGCCACCAGGAAGCTTATTGATCACCCAGAGGAATGGTGTCATATTGAGGGCTCAGTGTTGGTTTCTGCTGCTGGAAAATTGGGCACTCACTAGTGGCAGTACCCATGTCAGCCTTAGCTGGTAGAAATCTATGTTGCTGAGCACATGCATAACCTCAATGCCTGCTACTATGACCACTTTGTTCATGGGCTCATTGGGTGATGACAAGGGTGGCTGGAGGAAGAGGCTGAGTAGTGCCCACAGAATTGGATATGGGTCATTCTATCCACTTGATTATTAAACTCTTCCTCTGCTGAGGTAAACCGTTGGTAGATACTCACATGGGATACAAATATCTTCACAGTTATTGACCACTCAATGAGGACCATCCACATATCTATTGCCAAGCTCCTTTGTCACTAATTTTCCAATCATGCTTCTTCCAAGTCCATGACCATCCAGCCAAATCACTGGCCACAGCCCATGAATCAATATATAATCATAAATCTGACCATTTATTTTTCCATGCAAAGTGCACAAGCAGGTGTACTTCTTGAAGTTCTGTCCACTGGGAATATTTCCCTTCACTGCTGTCCTTCATGGATGTCCTAGAAAGGGGCTGTAGTGTTGCAGCTGTCCACTTTTGGGCGGTGCCTTCATATCGTGTAGAGCCATCTGTGAACCACGCCCTAGTCTTCTCGTCTTCTGTCAACTGATCATAGAGAACTCCCCATGAGGCCATTGGTACACGCTGGGGGAGAGAAAGTAGGGGAGAAGAAGTGGAGACCATGGGCATTGGAGCCACTTCCTCATGTAACTTAGTTGTGCCTTCAGGAACTGCTTGAGCCTGATCACATGTATACCACTTCCACTGGATGATGGAATGCTGCTGTGCATGACCCACTTTATGGCTAGATGGGTCAGAAAGCCCCCAGTTCATGATAGGCAGTTCAGGTCTTATGGTGACTAGACAATCCCTACTCGAGTGTTCAGCTTCCACCAAACCTCAGTATCAGGCCAAGAGCTGTCTCTCAAAAGGAAAGTAGTTATCTGCAGAAGACGAGAGGACTTTGCTCCAAAATTCTAGAGGCCTCCACTGTGACTCACTTACGGGGGTGCCTGCCAAAGACACCAAACATCATCCCTCTCTGCCACCTTGAGCACCATTAAATCTGCTGAGTCATATAGCCCAAGAGGTAGAGTGGCCTGCACAGGAGCCCAGGCGTGTTGCAGAGCTTTCTCCTATTCTGGACTACACTCAAAACTGTCGGTCATTCAGGTCACTTGATAAATGGGCCAGAATAACACACCCAAATGAGGAATGTGTTACCTCCAAAATTCAAATAGGTTCACTAGGCATTGTGCCTCTTTCTTGGTTGTAGGAGGGGCCAAAGTGAGCTGCTTATCCTTCCTCTTAGAAGGAATATCTTGACAGGTCCCATCCCACTGGACCACTGGAAATTTTACTGAGATAAAAGGTGTCTGAATTCCAGTTGGATTCATTTTTCATTCTCTAGCATGCAAATGCCTCACCAATAAGTGCAGTCTGTTTTCTACTTCTTGCTCACTGGATCCAATCAGCATAATGTCATCAATGTAATGGACCAGTGTGATATCTTACAGAAGTAAAAAGCAATCAAGGTCTCTCCAAATACGATTATGACACAAAGCTGGAGAGTCAATATACCCCTGAGTTAAGACAGTAAAGGTATATTGCTGGCCTTGCCAGCTGAAGACAAGTTGCCTCTGGTGGGTTTATGCACAGGAATGGAGATAAAAAGGCATTTGCCAAGTCAATGGCTGCATACCAGTTAATTTGCTCAATTAATTGCTAATTTGCTCAAGCAATGAAACCACATCTGGTACAGCAGCTACAATTGGAGTCACCATTTGGTTAAGCTTACAATAACTCACTGTCATTCTCCAAGATCCATTTGTCTTCTGTACAGGACCAATGAGAGAGTTGAATGGGGATGTGGTAGGAATCAGCACCTCTGCCACTTTCAAGTCCTTGATCATGACACTAATCTCCACAATCCCTCCAGGGATGCCTGCTGTTTTTGCATTATACTTTTTCTAGTTAGAGGCAGCTCTAATGGCTTTCATTTGGCCTTTCCTACCATAGTAGCCCTCACCCTACCACTCAGGGAGCCAACGTGGGGCTTGGGTCAGCTGCTAAGTATGTCTATGTCAATTATGTGTTCTGACACTTAGGAAATGACAACAAGATGAGTCTGGTAACCCATTGGACCCATTTCAAGTCAGACCTAAGCTAAAACTCAATTAATTACATGACATCCATAAGCCTCTACTTTAACTAGAGATCCACAATGACATTTTGGGTCCCCTGGAATCTGTCAGCTCAGAGCCAGTGTTCAGTAGTCCCTGGTGTATCTGATTATTTTCCTTTTCCCAGTGTACAGTTACCCTGGTAAAAGGCTAGAAGTCTCCTTGGAGAAGAATGGGAGAAAGATTAACAGAATAAATTGTCTGTAGTGTAGTGGGGTCCTCTTTCAGGGAAAATTGGCCTCCCTTTATTCAGGGGATTCTGGGTCTGTAAACTGGCTCAAGTCTGGATATTCTCTGTTTTTATAATTCAAATTAGTCTTGAGTCAATTTGACATAAAAGTTTTCTGCTTATACAAATTAAGTAGAAATGCGGTAGGCTTTCTATCAAGTTCACTTCTAAGAACACTATGATTAATTAGTCAATGCCAGAGCTCTATCAGAGTCAAACTATTCTGATTGCTGCTTTGCTTCTGCTGTCCTTCACAGTAGTTATGCCCACTTTGCCTTTGATGGTTTAGTGCTAGCATGTGGCCCCTGCCAACTTGGGATCCAATTATTCCCAGTGTATTTAAGTTTTGTAGCTGAGTAACTGTGGTGCCCACTGTTAGATCAGACACACAGAGAAGAGCAATCAGAGAGTCCTCCAAATATGCAGGTGCTGTCCTCACAAATATATTTTGCAATGTATTGTTAAAGGGTATATCTTCTGGACACTTCCAGCTGGGATGATTAGGTCTAAAGTGACTAATCCACTCCACCATCCCAATCTTCCTAATACTTTGAATCCCTTCCTCTACATTAAACCAAGAGAAATCAGGCTTTTCTAGCTCACTCACAGTGGGCCATCTTGCAATTCCTATTTCCGCTAATCAAGCAAATAAACTAAAAGAACCCCTTTTATCTCCCCAAAGTGCAACATTAAATGCAGTGTCTCTACTTAGTCGACCCAAATCATTAAATTCAGCCTGATCTGACTCTACGTTCTTTCCACCATTATGCCACACCCTTAATATCTATTCCTGAGCAAGATTTAAAAAAAAAAAAAAAAAACACCTCAAAAGCTAGAAGAAGACAAGAAATAACTAAGATCAGAGCAGAACTGAAGGAGATAGGGACACAAAAATCCCTTCAAAAATCAATAAATCCAGGAGCTGGTTTTTTGAAAGGATTAACAAAATAGATTGCTTGCCAGATTAATAAGAAAAGGGAGAAGAATCAAATAGATGTAATAAAAAATGATAAAATGGATATCACCACTGACTCCACAGAAATACAAATTACAATCAGAGATTACTACAAACAACTCTATGCATATAAACCAGTAAACCTGGAAGAAAACGATAAATTCCTGGACACTTGCACCCTCCCAAGCCTAAACCAAGAAGAAGCTGAAACCTTGAACAGACCAATAACAAGGGCTGAAATTGAAGCAGCAATTAATAGCCTACCAACCAAAAAGAGTCCAGGTCCAGACAGGTTCACAGCTGAATTCTATCAGATGTACAAAGAGGAGCTGATACCATTCCTTCTGAAACTATTCCAAACAGTACAAAAAGAAGGAATCCTTTCTAAATCATTTTATGAGACCAACATCATCCTGATACCAAAATCCGGTAGAGACTCAACAAAAAAAGAAAACTTCAGGCCAATATCCATGACGAACATAGATGCAAAAATCTTCAATAAAGTACTGGCAAACCAAATGCAACAGCACATCAAAAGGCTTATCCATCACAATCAAATAGGCTTCATTCCAGGGATGCAAGGCTGGTTCAACATACACAAGTCTATAAATGTAATTCACCACATAAACAGAACCAAAGACAAAAACCACATGATTATCTCAATCGATGCAGAGAAGGCCCTCAACAAAATTCAACAGCCCTTTATGCTAAAAACTCTCAATAAACTATGTATCAAAGGAACATATCTCAAAATAATAAAAGCTATTTACAACAAACCTACAGCCAATATTATACTGAATGGGCAAAAACTGGAAGCATTCCCTTTGAAATCTGGCACTAGACAAGGATGCCCTCTTTCACCATTCCTATTCAATATAGTATTGGAAGTTCTATCCAGAGCAATTAAGCAAGAAAAAAAAAATAAAGGGTATTCAATTAGGAAAAGAGGAAGTCTTTTGTCTCTATTTGCAGATGACATGATTGTGTATTTAGAAGACCCTATCATCTCAGCCCAAAATCTCCTTAAACTGATAAGCAACTTCAGCAAAGCCTCAGGATACAAAATCAATGTGCAAAAATCACAAGCATTCCTATACACCAATAACAGACTTAAAGAGAGCCAAATCATGAGTGAACGCCCATTCA
>CAUYLG010006312.1:0-41005 GCA_963573385.1 Cacajao melanocephalus | reverse complement strand
TTTTTTTGGGTTGTTTTTTCTGTGGGGTTTTATCCTTGTTAAAATTTATTAATTTTTTTTTTTTGTTTTTAAAACATTCAAATGGCTTTATAAAAAAAAAAAAAAAAAAAAAAAAAAAAAAGGTGAGTGGAAGAGTTAGTGAATGAGACCCCACAGGAAGGTGGATGGCACTTAAAAGTGATGAGTGATCGCTATGTGCTGGGAGCAGTGCTAAGTGCTTACTGTATACAATTCTCCCTCCCACCCGCTGAGAAGAGCTCTTGTCACCACTGTTCATGAGGGAGGAAGCAATAGAGGCAGGACTCGTCCCAAGGCCTGCAAAGACCCAAGTGTGGGTGTTGGGACATTCACAGCAGATACCCCAGCGTGGTTACTGAGGAATAAGAGTGAAAGGATCTTTTTCCCATTTGTTTGATTTTTATTACAATTACAAACATAGCACAAACTCATACCAAATTCAAAGAATACAGAAATGAACAAAATATAAGTGAACTTCCCATCCCCTCCCTGCCAATTCTCTTCCAAACAGTGGTAAACTCTATTAATGTTTTCACGTGCTTCCTTCCAAATTTTTTCTGTTTCCACATAGAATTTTACAAGGTAGGAATTATTCATCAAACATTTATTTATGGCCAGGAGTGGTAGTTCATGCCTGTAATCCCAGCACTTTGGAAGGCCAAGGTGGGAGGATCACTTGGACTCAGAAGTTCAAGACCAGCGTGGGCAACACAGTGAGACCCTGTTTCTATAAAAAAATGAAAACTTTAGCTGGGCATAGTGGCATGCACCCGTGATTCCAGCTACTCAGGGGGCTGAATTGGGAGGATTATTTGATTACCCAGGAAGTGGAGGCTGTAATGAGTTGTGATCGCACTACTGCACTCCATCCTGAACAACACATGAAGACCCTATCTTAACGAAAAAAAAAAAACCACAGGCCAGGCACGGTGGCAGGTAGATCACTTGAGGTCATTGAGATCAGCCTAGCCAACATGATGAAACCCCATCTCTACTAAAAAAAAATTAATAAATATAAAAATTAGCCAGGAGTGGTGATGCGGGCTTGTAATCTCAGCTACTTGGGAGGCTGAGGCAGGAGAATTGCTTGAACCCAGGAGGTGGAGGTTGCAGTGAGCCTAGATTGCATCAGTACACTCCAACCTGGGTGACAGGGTGAAACTCCATCCCAAAAACAACCACAACAAACACCATTAATTTATGAGCTGCTGACAATAGTTAGCAATAAGAGCCACAATTATAGAGCACCTCCTGGGGTCAGGCAGCTTCTGTACCAAGTACAGAGGTTATTGCTGTGGACAGAACACGTGGCCCCTGCTCTGGGGATATCAAGAATGCCCTGCAACTTACTTTATCTCTACATAGCAATGCACCACGGATCATCTTCCCAAACACCACCTACAGACATATCAGACTTTTTAAAATGAAAATGTGTGGCATTTTATAAGTACACTATTCTTGATTCAACCAACGTCCTATTGATAACTATTTAGATTATTTCCTATTTTTTACTCGTACAAAAAACCTATTCATATCTGTATCTTTAATGCACTCACACTAGCATTCATATGAACGTTACAGATTCCTCATATGTAAAAATTTTTTCCGGGCAATGCCAAAGTACTATCCAAAAAGAAAATAGGGCCAATTTACTCTTCCATTGATAGCATACAAAAATGTCATTTTTCAACAGCATTGACAGCACTGGGTGTTATTGATCTTTTGGATTTTGCCAATCAATTGGGAAAAATTCAGTTTTGTTTTAATGTTAATAGTTCTTTAACACCAGGCTCAGTCTTCTCATAGTGAGAAGCGAGGAGGTGAGGTTTTAGAGTGGAGATGACAGATTTCAAGCAGGATCTGGGGGCACACCCTACCCCCTTGAGTACTAGGCAGGAAAACTGGCAGTAGGTTCTTTCTTTCCTTCTCTACAGAATTGAACTCTCAATAGAAAGGGCACATCCTGACCTTGAAAATTCCCCTTGAGTCATCTGCGTTGATTTCCCATTAATGGGCACGTTATCTGCTACTCAGGATAAACGGCTCCACCCAGAGTGGTAGAGAGGAAAGCACAAGTGGAAGGAGAATCAGGTCCAGACAGAGGTGCTCATCACGACCAAGGGCTGGTGCTGCTGACCTGTGGCTTCCATCTCCTGATGCCCATGAACCCCAAAACCAGTTCCCTGGTCCCCAAAGGACACACACACCAAGGGTGCAGCTGGCACTTCCGTTTCCCCAATACACCAGCAGCTATGCCAACACTGCCTACATTGTTGGTGCTTGATCGATAGCTACTAGAATGGCCTGATTACTCACAAGTGTTAATAACATCTGGAATTCACAAGCGGTGGCTTGGCCTCTGAAAAGAACTATCCTCTCCAAGGGATAACCTGAGGTCCTGCTCAGAAGAGAAGGCAAATCAGTGTCGACAGGAGTACTTTCAACAACTAAAGCAATAGGGGCCAGGGTGAGGAGGGAGTCTGGAGCAAGTGAAACTGGAAGTGGGACCAGGAAATGGGGAAGATTTAGACAAAAGGAGCAGGCATGCTAGGCAGGGGAAGACCATGGCAAAGATAAAATTCTTACAATAGTGCCAGGCCCTGGCCAGTGTGACACTGTGGTATGCCAGAGCCATCTCCCACCACTCAAGGAGAACCATTTTCAAATACTCAAAAATGTTACCAGCCCAAACTGCAAACACCTTGAAATCAGTCAAAGCACTCCTGAAACTATAAATCAGAACTTTTGTTTTTCAGCCAGTTTACATGACTGTAGAGAATGCACTCGTTATAGGAAGCCACGAAAGGGTTTCAGCAGAAGCACGTGATCAGATTTGCACTTGCAAAGGGGTCACTCTGGGCCAGTGTGGGGAATGGACAGCTGGGGACAGGAGGAACACAGGAACACAGCAAGGAGACTCCTACTGTTGCCCAGGCGAGGGTTGATGGGGTCCAGGACTGAGGAGCAATGTGAGAAGGAATGAAGGGACCAGATTCTACTGAAGATTAGAACTGAGGACCTGGTGGCTGCTGGGATGTGGGACATGGGGGATGGAAGCAGCTGAGGCCAGTTGAGCTGAAAATAAGGAAAAGCCTTTCTCAACCTGAGCCAATGTCCAGCCTTCTCCACCTGCACCCCCACCGCTCCAAAGGAGAAAGATCTTTGGAGTTGTTTCTAGAAGAATCTTAGGGGCTGGTCTGGTGCAGGCTGGGCAGAAAAGGGAGAGATCCTTACCCCTAGCCTCAAGGGAAGCACTTGCTTGTTGTCCCCCTCCTCTACCATCTCTTCTTCCTCCTTCTCCCTTCCTGCTTTCCTCCTTCTCACTCTGCTAACAAAACCCTTGTGAATTTGAGGCATAAATATTTACATGGCCCCAGCCAGCAGCAAATAGCTGCCTCTCACAACTGGTCCAGCCCAGCATCTGCATCTCTGCTTGGAACCCTGAGCCCCACTGACACAAATGCTCAAGGTTTATGATCAGCACCTGCCTTTAAATCTTCGCCAGATATATCCCTGAAATACTCCTCTCCCTGTGCTGTCTGCCTTAGGGCATAAAATATGGGAAAGTTTAGAGAAAAGGAATAGGCTGGCTGTAGAGAGAGAGCACTAGACTCTAGTCAGACTGACCTGGAGGCGAAGCTTGGCTCTGTCCCTGCAGCCCCTCAGAGCTTCAGTGTCCCTATCTGGAAGGCAGGGCTGCATGCCCCAGCTCAGATGGTCCTTGTGGGAATAGACTGAGGAGTGGAGAGACAGGCCTGCACTCAGACTCCCCGGCAACAGTGGGTTCTCACTCTGTGTCGTTGGGGAAAAGAAAGTGGATTCTGGAGACACACGGGCCTGGGGTCTGGTGAGCTCTCTCCTGCTGGCTTTGTGTGCCATAATCACACCAGACCAGTCAGATTCAACTTTTGTATAACAAAGTTGTGAGTTGTTTTTCAGTTGCCATGGACTCCCGAGTTGAAAGTCACGTAACCTTCAACTTCTGAGCATGTCCAGGAACCAAGTATGCAGCCACAAGTGGAACCTAAGTGCTCAGACCAAGAAGCCGGGACTAAATTAAGAAGTGGACACCACATGGCAGGATCTGGGATCCAATCAGATCGAGCCCTGGTGCCACCCCATGGCAGGATCCAGTCAGACCATGCCTCCTGGCATTACCTCATTGCAAGATCCAATCAGATTACACCTTATTGCCCTGTGCCTGTAAAGCCTGCCACAGCCCCCAGCTTGAGGAGACAAATTTAAGCTTTTCCTCCTGTCTCCTTGCAAGTCCAGTCAATTTACAATAAAGCTTTTATTTTCTCAAAAGCTGGTACCATAGTGTTGGATTCTTTGCACATTGGGCATAGATTACTAGGCAATACTGTGTGCCTCTGGGCCATTTACCTAACCTCTCTGGACTTCAGTCTCCACCTTTGGGTTATCATCTTGGATTGGCCAACTAGCCTTTATGCCTCAATGGCCTTATCGGTAAAATAGGGCAATGCTGTCTGCTCACTGCAGAGTTTAGGTGAGACCCAGCCTCACATAAAAGTGCTTTGAGAAGACCTCACACTGCACAAATGCAAGGTATGAAAAAAATATATTTTAAATATTTTGGGTGAAGGAGGAAGAGTCTGTGAGACATAGAAAATGTTCTTTGCTGCTGTTTCCAACCCCAGACAGCTAACACTTGCAAAGCTCATCACGTCGGATCCTGAACACGTATTGGTTGAATCACAACTGTGCGCCAGGCATTTTGCCAGCCAAGAGCTACATAAAACATGAATGCAGGGTCCCCGGGGCTAAGAGAGCCCTAAACCTTCATGGGCCACACAGACAAGTCAACAGATTCTGCCAACCAGCAAGTTGGCCAGAAGACAGACCTGGCTGCCTTAGGAGCACAGAGAAGGGCAACTACCCAGGAATGACTGAGCTAGTAATTTGCACACTGGGAGAAGCTGGCATTCCAGGCAGAAGGAACAGGATATGTGCCCTGGTTTGGGACTCCGAGGAAGGAAGTTGTGGGTGAGTGAATATTTGGGAAGCAATTTCAAGAAGCTGCCAAGGGACTGGAAAAAAGATAAGGAAGAAGGAAAGAATGAATGAATGAGTCACTATAGGGGGTCCTGGATTGTGTGCTGGACACAATCCCCATTGGGACTCTAAAAGCTGCATAGAGCATACGTCAGAATTCTCACATTGAGGCTCTCAGAAGCCAGATATTTATCTTCCTCATTGGTTGAGGGTGGATCCTGAGGCATCTCCCACCTCTACCCGGGCACAGAATCCTCCTGAGACCAGAGAGAGACCTCAGGCAGAGAGGTGCTGGTTCTTTGAGGCCTGAAGCCATTTGAGATACAGGAATTGTCTATCAAAGACATAGGTTCCTTGGGGTAGACCATGAGAATCAGGTGGATGTTGACAGTGGCTATTGTGACAATAGGCAATACGCAGAGCAGTGAGTGATCCCTTCAGGGAATTCTAAGCTAGACCCAAGGATGGAGGAGGTGAGAGAAGAGAAAGCGTGTTAGAGATTGCAGAAGGTTTTGCTTAATGCATTAAGGAGTCTGGACTCTCTCCTAGAAGTATTTGGGAGCCATGGGAGGAATTAGAGGGAGAGAGAGTGGCAGGGTCAGATTGGTTATTTGTACAGACCACTCTGCTGCCTTCTGGGAAACAGATTGCAGCTGGAAAGACTGTAGCCACAGGACCAGTGTGGGAGGGAGAAGGAGAATGTTTGAATAATTAAATCCAGGGAGGATGAAACGCTTTCCCCATCATCCCCTCCCTGTACCTGAATGAAGATCTCTCTAGCCCCTCGTTCCTGGTTCCCATGCCCCAAACTCGGCCCCACCCTTTTGTGGTCAGAGCCCACCTCAGGGGCCCTAAGCTGACTCTGGGTCCACCAAGCAGCAGCCTTCCCTGTACCAGCTCACTCACGATGCCATTCTTACACCTGGGGCTCTGCCTCAGTTTCCCTGACCAGACTCCAGCTCCTAAGTAGTACAAGAGCTCATCACTGACCCCTACCTCCAAACCTGGTCCTAACGCCTGGTCAAGTTCTTACCACACTCGCTGTCCAAGGAGCTGGGTCCTTCCAGAAATAGGAATGAGGTCCTTCCTCATTTGCATCCGTGCCCCAGGACTTGCTGTGCCCCTCACCTGCAGCTGAGGGGACATTTTGAAGTGTGCATTTCAGGCTAAGGTCCAGGCCCTTGGTTTGTATCTCCCCTCACAGCTCTTTAAAGGGGACTTGGGGAAGCGGGGGATTACCCAAAGGAGGACTCAAGGCGCCAAGAGGAGAGGTGAGCTGGTCACAGGTGTAGGTGAGGTTCAAGCTCCGTTCTAGGGACTTCTACTGCCCCAAACCAGAAGCGTAGTAAGCCCCCACTCCGGAGAATGCCTCTAGGCAAGGAGCTCCACTGCAAAGAGCATGGACTCTTTCTTGGGGTCACCAGCATTAACAATCTCAGCCCCTCCCAAGTGCCAGGTGCTGTGACACCTTAAAAAGCTGAGGCTCCCACTTTTGTCCCTCTTCACACGCAGTAACAAAGTGCTGTGTGCCTTGTGTGTGGCCAGCCAGAGTTGCGACAGGAAGAACCGGCCTGGGAAAGGTGGATTTAGGGGACTGACATGACCAATGATGTCACACTGGCTGGGAGCACCCCTCCGGCCTCAATCCAACCCCGGCCTTGACAGTCAGATCAGGGTCCCCAGACCTGCCCAGGTCCCCAGCACCCTCCTCCCCTCCCTGACAGCTCTTGCAGACAGACAGACATGATCCCAGAGCCTTCCTGTGTGTCCCAAGAACCCCCCTCTCAGCTGGGGAAAGCAGCCTTGTCATGCCTTTTCTTTCTTACCATAAAAGTCTTGCCTTTATTTTTATTCTTTAATAAGGTTACAGCAGGACTGGGGGAGGAGGATTTTGGCCTCAGGCTACATCTGCCCTTCATTTAAAACACCTCGACTCCCACAAGGCTGGAAAACAAGTCTCTGAGCTTCTCTTTTATAGTCATCATTAGATCCAAATCCAGAGTTATTTTTGCCAACAGATTGTATCAGCCTGGAGCCCAATCGCCTCCAGAAACAGACCCTCTTGCTTAAAAAGCAAAACTTACCCACTGCACCCAAACCACCCCATCTCCTGCCCATCCCAGCCCCTCCACCCCCACCCCCTGCTGGGAGCAGCCCCAACTTGCACACACCACTTGAGAGACCTTTTCTCTCATCCTGGAAGTTTCAGTATTCCTGCACTGCTCCAAACTCCACATTGTCCATACTTTCTCAGTTCTCACGAAGGCATGCAGTTTCAGATTAGAAAGTTTTTATTTTCCACTACAACTACATGGAAAGGAAGTTTACAGGTTTTGATTACACTGGGTCATTTGACACAGAGTTTTTGGACAAAGGCAATGCATGTTTGGGGAAAACCCTGTCACAGCAGAATGAGAGAGAAAGTAAAACTGGACCTCGACTCAGCCATGCAGAGGGAGCGCTTCCTCCCCTCTCCCGGCGCCACTGCACCCTGACAGTCTTCTGCTGGATTAATTTACTGGGCCGGGCCCAGACTCCAGGCCAGACCTGCCTGCCTGAGAGGCAAAGCTAAAAACAGCTCTAGCCTCCGAGAGGGGCCAGCTGATGTCTAATTGCTCAGCTCTCTCCTGTCCTCCCTGCAAGGAAATCAAAGGCTTACTTTGATTTGGAGAGGAGGATAAAAGAAGGCTGTTTGCAGGTGTTGAGACAAAGTCATCCAGGCAACTGCGGGGAAAATGCCTCTCCACACATCACTAACACAGGTGCATCTTCCTTTTCCATGGGGTCCAACAGCCAGCAGAGAAGGAGCTTGTGGGCACAGTGAGGGGTGTCGCTTATTTTTGGAGCCCAGAAGCCGAGTGGGGTGTTATTAATCCATCACATGTTTGGGTCACACAGGAGCCCTGGTCATAGCTGTGAGGTTTCTTGTTGTGAAAGTTAGGATGGCTAATGGAGTTCCTTAAACGCTTTGTATATTTTATTTGGGCCAGGATGGGAGGAGTAAGGATTCATCGTGCACATTTCTCAGGATATTCATTCATCTCTGCATTCCCTCAGTCTACATTTATTATTAATAATAATAGCTACCATTTAGTGGCCTTCCATTGCCTACCAGGTGCTGTGCTAAGCACTTTACGGTATCTGATTCAAGCCTCACAGCTTCCCAGTAAGACAGGCATTATCATCCCCATTTTACTGATAATGAAACAGGCTCAGGAGGATAAAGTGACCTGCGCCAAAGCCCATGGCCTTTAAGAGCAGGGATTCAAAGCCAGACCTGTCTTGACTCCAAAGTCTAAGGTGTTCACCTCAAGGGTCTCCTGCCTCCCTGTGGGGGTCTCTATGCCTGCCCTGGGGCTGGGTGCTAGCATTTATGTTTGATGAATGAAGTGTTTCTGGAATTACATATTATAGGTCCTGTTAGGTCTCTGGATGTAATCGGGTTCATCCCAAAACGTGCACAGTAAGAACAGGCTACAGCCTGGCCTGCAACCCAGCCAGTGATTCTCTGCCCAGTCACTCACTGGGTCATAATGTCTGCACAGGCTGGATGACGGGACATTATTGCTGCCTTCCTGGAGCCCAAGGTCCAGCAGTTGGACAGATAAGAACCCTTCGTGACTGTGAAACGGGAGAGTTCACTGGCTCCCCCTCACAGGATGTGCAACATGGGTGTGGCTCTCTGTTCGACCGCTGCGAGCTTAAACCCCTTACTGGAGGGGTGGCATGCAGATCGGCAGGTGCAAGAGCCGGAATGAGCACTCTGAGCTCCAGCCCCACAGTAGTGTCTAGGGGTGGGTGTCTGCGACTCCCAAAGCCTAAGTGGACATATTACATTGTCTCTTTTAGCTTTGCCATCCACAAATGACTTAAGTGTTAACCCACGCAGTGCCCCCTTGGTCCCCGGGTCCTTGTCCAGCATCCAGGAAGAATTAGATTACACACAGACTTGAAGAATGAATGCAAGGGTTTTACTGAGTGGTGGAGGTAGCTCTCAGTGGATGGATGGGGAGCTTAAGGGGCATGGAGTGGGAAAATAATCTTCCCCTGGAGTTTGGCCATCCAGCGGCCAATCTCCTCTCTCATAGTTCCCAACCAAACTTTTCTTGGTTTTCAGACTCTCATTTTCTTCTCTCCTCTACCACACCATTCTGCCATTTGTCTGCTCATCTACTTCTGGAGTCTGGGGTTTGGGGTTTATATGGGTATAGGATGGGGGGCACGGCAGGCCAAAAGGCAACTTTTTGAGCACAAAAACAGAAATGCCTCTTCTCATTTAGGGCCATGGGTTTCCGGGCTTAAGGGTGGGGTCTTTGCCTGGGAACCACCCTCTTCTATTTAGTATTTTCCTGTCTCCTGTCCCTTTCAATAGGGTTGATGAAGGTGAGCCAAGAAGAGGGTAAAGCTTTCTCATGGAGACAGCTGGAGTATGTGGGTCCCTGAAATCACATAGCAGACCACAAGGGCGAAGGACACCTCTGGCAGAAGGAGGAGCCTGTACACAGGATGGCACAGGGTACCCCAGAAGGGCATGTTCCTTCAGCAGAGGGTGTGAGAGCTCATGGGGAGGAAGCAGGAGGCGACAACGGGAAGGAAGTTTGGTGCAAGCCTCAGCCTAGATAGGGTGTCCTATCATATGGGCAGTCAGGGATAGCAGCAAGGCCCCAGGCCTGGTTCAGCCCCACCCCAGGGCTCTATATCCAGAAAGCTTGTGGATTCAGAAAAAGGCAATTGCACTAAGTGGCATGGCCCACACCTCAGGAGTCAGGTGTCAAACCTGGCCCCAGGAAAGACATTTTCAGAAACAGGAACAGCAACATTACAACTTCTCCAGTCTCTTCCCACGAAGTCCAGCTCCCTCCCAACCCAACCCTGTGACTACCCTCTTCTGGAGAGAAGGCTGAGTGGAGGGGAGGGAAATTGTCGGAAACCTTATTAAGGGAGACAATCTTGCCCTCGATTCTGCCAGTTCTTATCGCAACCTCTGACGTTCCAAGCAGGCCATGGCCAGACTTTTTGGTGCCTGCAACCAACATCAAGAATCCTGAATTCTGGACACAACCCACATGTAAAGTCCAAAAGGCTTCCCTTGCCTGTTAGCCCTGGTCTTAACCTTAACCTCACCTAAATCTCTGCTTCTGGGCTCACAGCTCCAAGGCCTGAGACCAGGTGGGGCCAAAACAGGACCAGGACTACAAAATATTGCAATGAGTAGAGGGTTTCCTTGAAGAAACTTTATTGAGATGTCCACAATACATCTCTCACACTGAGGCAAACATCCTGAGGCCAACCTTTCTCTTAACATTATGCAATGCCCCCCACAAACCTCTTTCTTCTGTATCCAGCTCAAGGGCTCCAGAAGGACATTGTCTACCTATAAAAGGCTCGGACACAAGTGCAAGATCCACGAGTGGTTCTATTTGATCAGCATCAGAAAATAAGGCAAACACCAAAATTCCAGAAGACCTCATAAATCTAACTGCAAAGTTTCTAAGACAAATTGGGATTCAGGCAATGACTACAGGGATGATGGCTTCTCCATAGCAAGGAAGAAGGTCAGCACCTGCCCTGGGAACAAAGAAAGGGGCAGGAGGGCACTGGGTCCAGAGATGGCCCTGGTGTCAGAACCCCACCCTTGAGCAGAGGCTGGGCGGGGCTCTCCATGTTTCTATCTGGGTGAGCATCAGCAGGCCAGTGCTCCCTCAGTATCTGAGGTCCACTCAGGGATTTGGGTCCAGGTCTCCTCTTTCATCAGAAACAGGGCTAGAGATCACTTCTTTAGCAGCTTCTGGGATACTGAAGTCACACAGCTCAGGATTCAGGACCTTGGGGTGGACCCCTAGGGAAAGTGGGCTGGCTTCATTCTCTTAGGTCAATGGTTTTCAAACTGTGCTCCAGAGATTCCCTAAAGTACCCCCCACCACCACCACCACCTCACCAGACAAGCTGAAGGAAGGCAGAGTTCACAACACTCATCTCAACCTTGGACCCATTCCCTTCACTTTTCTGCATTTTACACATTGAGTGTGTCTGCAGGGGATTTTTGTTTCAAAACTGGATTTGATTACCTTAAAACTAGTTGGAAATCATTTCAGATTTTCAAGGGAAAACAGTGAGACATTTCTGGCTTTTCTGGCTCTTGGGCATTAGGTCTTTATAAGTGAATTTCCACTTTTACTTCTTTTTTTAAGTGTTGAAGGCTGGGCCATCAGGCCAGCTCTACAGACTGTTGCAAACCCAGTACTGGGCTCTGCAGGCTGTTTTATGCTCTGCAGCCTGTTTTATGGTCATGTGGTTATTTGTGTGCAGAACACTAGAGCTTGGCAATAATGGCTCAGCTCTCCTGATGTACAGAGGACTTGTGAACTGGGAGACATTTCTAATACTCTGTGTGTGTGCATGTGCGTGTAGGCATGCAAACGTATATGTATAGTGATGTCTGTATGAAGTTAGTACTTTAAGAGTACTTTTTTGAATTCCCCCCCATCCCTGCATGTTTCTGGGCTGTTCCCTGAGTTCCAGCTCTCTACATTCCAGGAACTTGCTTTCACAAGTCACAGAGCCAATAATTCTGGTTTGGGAAAAAATGGGAAGCTTCCCTGATCCATTGTCCTTGAAGGGCCCCAAGGCAGAACTAGGGCCACCTAGAAAGTTAAGGAGAGATCAAACACGCCTCAGTGGAATAAAGACCCTCATGGCAATAAGAGCGTTAGGGAAACAAGGGCAAGCACAGTTCATCTGCAGAGATGAAACTTGACTACCGGCTCCTGATCCAGTGCCCCACTCCAGCTTCCATGCCTAGTGAAAAGCCACAACAGACTTCAGGCCATGCTGCTACCAGAGTTTGGTGAAGGGAAGCGACAATGGGTTTAAGGAGCCCCAAGTCTTCTAGGCGAGGTCTGCCTCTCTAGCTCGGACACTTATGGACAAGAGAACAGGGGCCAGACTCCCCCAGGAGGCAGAGGAACTGAAAGGGGAAGCCTACCAGCCATGAGATGCCAGAGCAAGATGGGTCCCCCTATTTCACTGTCTTGATACCTGATGTCGAAGAAACATATCAGCAAAGAGAACCATGCCCTAGCTCCTCACTCGGCCCTCAGCCCAATCCAGAGGCAGCCACTGGCTCTTCAAGAGCATCAGCCTTCAAGGGAAAAATCCTATGAGGGAGAGAAGGTATGAATTTTGGCAGCACTGCTGTTGTGTGTGTATGTGTCTGTGTTTTCCAAAACACATGGGGTAAACAAGCCAGCGTAAAAATAGACAGCAGCAAAGAAATGGGAGCGGAGCTGCCTCGCTGCAGGTGTGAGTGACTGTGCTGCTGATTGCTTCTTGGAAACAGTCCCCAGCAGGGACTGATCAGACAGAGGAGTGGGGCCGAGGCAGAGGCAAAACGGAAGTGGCTGGGCCCTTAGTCACCAAAGAAATCTGTGTGTCATAACATCAGACAGCACAGCTTGGATTTCACAATTCCCCAGTGCAGACTGCAGTCTCCTTTTCCTCATGGGCTGGTGGGGTGGACCCCACAGGCCTTTTTGATTTCTGTTCTAGAGGCCCTTTGTTAAATCAGATACTACAGAACAAGCAGTGGAATGAGGCGTCTTTTCCAAACAGAGGTCCTGAGGGGCTATTGCCTGGATCAAGGTCAATGTCACCTCAATCCTGGGAGAAATCATTAGGCAAGATGGACTCCAAGCAAGTGTGATCTCCTTCATTCACCAAGCCAGAAAACCCTCGTGGGAAGGAAGTAAACGGAGCCATCCACCCATCCATTAAATGTTTGCCAAGGGTTTGCAATGCTATGCATCTGTGCTACACCTGGGAGATATAGTGAGACCAAGACACCCAGCCCTCGCCCTTATGGAGGAGAGGGAGGATACCAGATCATTGGGTGTTGGCTCCATTATCTAGATGGAGGCTCTAAAGAAGAAACACCCTTGGGAGGGGAAGAGGTTGGGCTTTGTCATGGACACCCTGAGCCTGAAGGCCAGTAAGGCGTCAAAGCAGACTGGTCAATGAGCCTTTGAGTTTTGGAGTCTGGAGCAGAGCAAAGCATTGAAGCAGAAAGGACTGTGGGAGCCAGGAGTGTAGGTGGTGAGGATGCCATGGAGCAGACAAGCGCCCCCTGTGGGCAGTGCAGAGAATGAACAAGAGAAACACCAACATTAGTAGGATAAAAAGATGAAAAAAATAAAAATAATGAGTCTGAGAAGGAGTGTCCAAAGAGCCAAAAGAAACCAGAAGGAGTTCTGAGCAGGAGGGAAGGCTCATCTGAGTCCATTGGTGCCAGGAGGTGAAGTGAAATAAAGACTCACTGGAGATCTTAATGAGGAAAATGCCCATGTCTCCTTAAGGATAATAGCCAACTTCTAGTGGACTGAGGGGTGAGCAGGTGAGGCCAGTGCAAGATCCAAAGGCAGAGAGAGGCAACAGGTCATAGGTAGAAGAAGGAGAAGTGGGGTCAAGAAAAGCTACGTTTGGTTTTGAGAGCAGCAGGAGGCAGCCAAATGCCTAGGCAGATAGGGGTGGCTCCCCAGTGAAACCCCACCCCCAAGCCGAAGACAGTTTAAAGCCTGAAAGCCAAGCTACAGGTTAAATCCTCAGACCGGATTGAGAACTTGTGTTCCTGTTTGGCATACTCTCCTCAGATTGGTCTCCACCCTTCACCTGTTTTACATATACCTACCCTTTCTTAATTGTGATTTCTACACTCTCATGCCCGCCTTTGAGTGGTGTCTTCTCTTTCACCTTTTTTGCATACTCACAAACCAATCAGCATGTGTTCCCCATTCTGAGTCCATAAAAGGCCCTGGACCCAGCCACATGGGGAACTTTCTCACCTTCAGGTAGGGGGACCAACCCTGTGTCCCCTCTCCTCTGAAAGCTGTTTTCATTGCTCAGTAAAATTCTTCTCCACCCTCCTCATCCTTCAACATCCAGTGTATCCTCATTCTTCTTGGGTGCAGTGCAAGAGCTCAGGAACTGCCAACCATGGGTACAAGCTATAACACAGGTGAGCCACGCCAGCATGGCCAAGCAGGCCTGGGTGGGTCATCACCAGCCAGGAATCCCAGCTTACAAAGTGATTAAGAAGAAAAATCCTGTATCAATTTTACTGGAATGGAAAGACTGGGAACAGCTCAAGGCTGTTGGGAGTGAGGGGATAAGCTAAGAAGAAAGTCCAGAAGGGTCCAGAAAGGAATAGGCTGCTAAGCCCAGGCAGGCAGGAATGTGGCAGTGAGCCCAAGTAGACTTGTCCACGGTGGGCCATTCATCCCATATTGGAAAGGGTGAAAGAGGAGATTGCTGGGAAGCCTTCTGCATCTGCAGGGCATTCTCATTTGATATCAGGAGGCGATTCTCACAAAGACCTAGAACAGATGAGGAAATAGACTTTAAGAGGCTAGATGACCTGCCTGCCTTCGCAGAGCCAGTGAGCAGCCACGCCAAAATTCAAACGCAGATCTACCTGACTCCAAAATCCACGCTCTTAATACCATGTACCTAGCAAGAAGAATAAAAGTAGCTTATTTCCCCTCTGGATCCTTCTCTTGAAGTTTCCTTTTCAAAGTTGGGGGAGAAGAGGGAGGCCAGCTGTATCACTCTGCTCTGACTCCAAGGAAGGTATCAACCTGGGGAATTAGCACAGCTTTTACCACTTCCTTACAACAAGCCTGCCGTCTGCGGGGCCTTCCTCTTCAAAGGATAAAACAATTCAAAACAGGAGACTTGCAGGGGAGAGCAATGAATCTCCAGGGCCCTGCTAATTAAAAAGCCCGTATTACATTACTTCCTCAAGGACTCATCTTCTAATTTTTAGGATTATGGTACATTGATTAATTTATACAAGTTTTTAATCCCTCTGTGCTTAATGAAGTCCAGGAACATGGGAACAGGAGCATAATTGAGCTTCATATTATTTTATTAGAGAAAATTATGGCCCAACCTGCGGTGAAGAAGTTTGTGAGGGTGGGGAGGCAGCGCCCAATCTATTAACCCATTGCTTTCCAAATGCCAGCAGAAACATTCCTTTGAGGCAGACACAGAGGAAACTAATCTTTCTAAGCCATTCTTCTGCAGTTGCTGGTTGCCTGGAAGGAAAGCACCGTCTTTGTCATAGGATGCAATGCCCTTCCCCATCCTGGCATAGCCACCCTCCTGTACCTGCTGCCCCACCTACCACACTCCCAGTACCCATTCCCATCAGGCTGCCCCCACACCCATCCCTGTGTTCTCTATGCCCCCTAACACCCTGCACTGATGCAGGTTCATCCCTTGATTCCAGTTCAAGCATCATCTCCTCGGGGCGATTCCCTGGACCACTTCTCTGCCAAGCAAAATTTATCTCTCCTTCATTTGTAGCAAAAGGCCCTAGATCATCCAGGATCCCAGATTTTTCAAAATCAGAGGAAACTGGGCTAAAAGACTATCTGACATCTGTGTCTCAATCTTGGTAGCTCCCACTCCAAGGGAATTTAATTACTTACCTTGATATGACACAAAGGCCAAAACACTTCATTATAAAGTGATGGAGGAGGGGGTGAACAGATTGGGGGAGACCTCCTACCCAGTGCCCATCACCCAGGCTGTGCAAAAGGCCTAAACAAGGGCCCAGGCGACTGGGGCTCCATCCCAGGCTCTGCCTCTAAGTCTCTGTGCAGCCCTGGATGAGTTCTCTTCTCTAGATCTCAATTTCCTCAACTGAGAACTCAGACAGAGGACCTCACTCTGCCCTCTAGGAATTCTCACATTAGAGAATTCCAGGACTTCCCACAAATCATCAGGCTCTGGCCCACACAGGGCTCCAGGGTGTAGGTGCCACACCCACCGGAGGCCAGAACTGGAGTTGCAGGTAAGAAACCAATGGAGAAGGCTGCCAGTTTTCCTGAGTCTGGAAGATTCCAGGACAAAGGAATCCTTCACCCCAGATGGCTGGCCCAGCTCTGTCTCCTAAGGAAGCAGGTCTCAGAAGCTGAGTTCTATTTTGATTCTTGCCTCCTCCATCAACTCATCCTTGCTTAAAAAAAATACAAAGTTCTCTCTCTGTCTCTCTGTCTTCATCTGCTTGGGCCGTCATAACCAACAAGTACAGATGGGATGGCTTAAACGACAGAAACTTATTTTCCCACAGTTTTGGAAGCTCAAAGTCCAAGATCAGGGTGCCAGTATGTCTGCTTTCTAGTGGGGGCCCTCTTCCTGGGGTATAGACCACCTTCTCACTGTGTCCTCACATGGGGAAAAGGGGAGAGCAAACTCTCTTGTACCTCTTCTTAGAAAGACAATAATCCTATCATGAAAACCCCACCCTCGTGACCTCATCTAAACCTAATTACCTCCTAAAGGCCGTGTCTCCAAATACCATCACACTGGGGGTGAGGGCTTCAACATATGAGCTGAATTGCTAAGAACACAATTCAGTTCACAGGTACTCTCTCCTCTCTATGGAATAAAAGGAATACCCATGTTAAAAAAAAAAAAAATCCAGCTTCAAAACAAGTAAAGGGAATTTTCTGGAGCTCTCAGTGCCACTACAGTCACAACCCAAGAGTAGCTCACTATTCATAAGGGAGAATGAGAGTGAGGACGGTGCTCTGTCCTCTCTCTCAACCCTTCTCCAAGCAAGGTTTGTGGCTCCCATAAAAGTGCTTCCTTCAGAGAATTTTTTCCAAGAGAACAGATTGGTGCCTAAAATTGTTCTGCCATGGGATAGTAAGAAAAGGGATTTTTGTGCTTAAGAAAGAATCTAAATCCTAGCCTATGATTCAGCATCATATAATTCCATGCTTCTGTTTTACAGATGAAGAAACTGAGGCCCGGAGAAAGAGAAGAGAAGCTGTGCGGAAGGAAGTGACAGGGGCTCCTAACACCCAGGCCCCAGGCCCAACCCCAAATTCCTGATGCCTTCCCTTCAGAAAATGCCCTAAATAGAGGCCATGAAAGAAATCTGGCCTCCAACCATGGCATCCTGTGTGAAGCACCGAGTCCAAAGTGAAGCAGGAAGTGCCCAGCAATGGGCTGGAGGGAGCATTTGCCCGGATGACCAACTTTCTATCGGGGGTTCAAAACCCCATCCCCCAGGGCTCACAAACACATGCTAGCGTTTTCAGTCATTATGGTGATAAACCTGTCTGCTACAATTTTATTCTTTAAAAAACAATAAACACAATTATCAGTGGAAATGCTTTTCCTTTAAAGTGGAATGGTTCAAGAGCCTTCCAGGGCTGGCCAAGGGCATCTATGAAGGGGTCAGCAGAGGTTAGCTGGGAGTGGGTCTGAAACATCAGCTTTTTCCCCATAGGATGTGGGAATACGTGAGGAACACAAAGGTGTTGCTAATTCACCAGCAGAGCATCTCCACCAGAAGTAGAAATTGCATCCATCTGAACAAAATGCTAAAGGAACTCATCAAGATGTCTCCACAACTTCAAAAGTCATTTTCTAAAGAGAAAATAGAGTAACTATCTGTCCACTTGGCATTGTATTTATTAAAAATAAAGACCAGCTGCAGCCTGTGGGATGTTATTAGTGAAGACAGGCTTGCAAATAGTAACCTAAAACCCTCTCTCATGTCATTTGGAAACAAAAAGCTAAATTTACTTTAAAAAACCATTTTAATTTTAAGCAAAATTTTAGGCATCTCAAACGTCAGGGCATAAAAACAATGTATATCTATTTCTGCAGCTGTAATATATAGTCAAATTTTGGGTCATATTATGTATATATTTGATTCCAAACTCAAACATGATGGAAAATGTCAATTTTTAATCTATTTGCCAGAAAATCATCCTCTTTTGTACTTCATGAAGTACCACTTGTCATTACTTAACTGACAAAAGGTCAAACTTTGCCTGTTTCTGTATCATGAGTGTTATTTATAATTTTATTTTAAAGGCTTTTAAAATTTCAGGTTTTAATAGTATATGATTTAATACCATTTCTTACCTAAAAGTCATATTTTTAGCCTTTACCATATAAAAACATCATTTTTAAGTCACTTGAAAATTCTTAAGGGGGTTTTTTAATAACAATTTCTTACTATGAAGAAAAATCTTCAAGCCAACAAATGTTGGAAAGTGTGGGTCCAGATGAATTTACTTCCAATCATCTCCTAGTGAAATGACAAAGTCAGTGCTCAAACTGCCTCAAAGTTCTCCAGGACTCAGGATGCACAGGCCTAGATTGCAAATAGCAGATGACAGTGAAGTTAACTGTTGTCCATTGTGTTAGTACTGCCCAGGGAGCTCAAAAGACCTCGATGAGAGAAAAAGGTCCTTCCCACAGAAGAACTAAAGGCAAAACCTGGGGAGTCTGGGCCCCAGAACTCTGGCCAGAGACTTCAACCTTTGAGTACCTTGTCAATGACTTCACTACATCTCCAGAACACTCACCTGCCTGGCTGGTGAAAGCCCAGACTGGTGGTGGCTTAAAAGCACCAAAAACTCAGACTTGACTACTACACATCTATGAATCTTTCCTAGGGAAATGATCAAATGCAGACAAAGCCTTAACTGCAAATATAGATCTTGCAGGGATTTTATAATAAAAAATATTGAATACCTACACATCCAAAACCAGGGGATTAAAACCAGCTCAACTTACCCATAGAACTAATGTTTACAGTTTTGGGATAAACATAGAGATTGACCCTCCTGATCTTAAAGCTTCAAACTTGCATTTGTCTTATCTGAGTTCCTTTCTGAGGAAACTGACCCTCAGGCACCCAGATGGTATCACGGAACTGAAACTTACCAAATCACCGCATCTGAACAAAGAAGGACCAGACCCCTCATTCAATGTGATTGCTTCCTGATCCTTCCCTAATTCTTGTTTTCCCTCATGTAGTTACATTTCTTCACTGCTATATAAACCCCTAATTTTAGTCAGTTGGGGAAACAGATTTGAGACTTATCTCCCATTCTCCTGGTTGGCATCACCCAAATAAAAAGCATTCTTCCCCCACAATACTTGTCTCAGTGATTGGCTTTCTGTGCAGTAAGCAACAGAACCTAGACCAAACCCTGGCATTTCAGTAACAGGATCATTTAAATACATTGTTGGTGCAGATAGTCAATGGAATAGAAAGAAGTTCACAAAGCATAAGCCATGTGCATGCCATTCACACAGTCAATTACAGAGCCCAACAGCCTGTTAACACCTTGTTCATAAATGTTTGTTTTATAAGGTAAAATGCATAGGGCATGACATTTTGAAAGGATGGCTTCAAAGTTCCATATTCATTTTGACATGGTAATTAAGAGCACACACTGCCACTTACCACTGAGACCTTGGCAAGTTACTTAAACTTTCAGCATTCAAGTCCCCTTGTCTGTAAAATGAAGATAATATAAGCAGTGTTGTTGTAAGAATTAAATGAGATTAAAATACATAAAATGGATAGGAAAAGGCTTGGTTTCTGCTGCTATGAATGCTTCCTTATGGCATTATCAGTATTATTATCTGGCCTTGACCTCGTTTATAAAGATAACTAGACTTTTTGAAGCCTATACTGTGAACAGGAGTTATCTCTGGTTGTGAGACTTAGGACAATTTTCAGTTTCTAACCTATGCTTTTCAGGAATTTTCTATTTTTTGTTTTACAATGAACACATTTACTTTAAAGAAAAAAAAATAATTTTAAAGAAGAAGAAAAGTAAGTTCCTCCCCAGAGAAAGCTCCTAGTCCCATCTGATCTCAGAAGGAGAACTAGTACCTAACTTGGCACTTTGGTTTCTCAATTCAAAGGACACTTAATCAGGTGTCTTCCATGTTCTGGGAGCTGGGGATACCTTCAGGCAAAGAAATACAGCACTTAGCCATTATAATAAACAAATTTCCCTAGCACTTCCACAAGGAAAATACCTATGGTTTTTCTTTTTAAACTGGGGAAGAAAGAGAGAAAAATATTCGTAAGGGGTGTGTGTGTGTGTGTGTGTGTGTATGTGTGTGTGTGTATAACATAAGCCAGACATTACTCCTTGCAGGCAGCAATTAAGAATTAAGAGTATTCTAAGGCCTTGTCAATGGGCTGGGTGTGTTATTTTTAAGCTCCCCAAGACATTGAGCTCCTAATTAGTACCCTCATCAAAGCCTGCACCCCACAGTTGGAGGCAGTCCAGGCTCTTGAGCACGCCTGTAATCAGTTTCCATACGTGAAGTGGAAACATGACAATCCCATCCATCTCTGCAAAAGAATACTTAAAAGAAACCCAGTAATCATGGGGGGCTGTAGCTGAATGCTATAGCTTTTAATTACCAGCATTTCATTATGGAACCACAACCAGCTATTTCAATGTTCATTCTTCCTGGGAAAACAACTGTCATTAGGGTGGGGCTAAGTGGTGTCCATAAGCCAGAAATCTGGAGGCCTGGGTTTCAGCACAGCTCTGCCACTTGCTCTGTGGACAAATAACTCATTTATGATCATCACAATAACTAAGTTGTATTGACCCATATTATGCATGAGGTACTGTACTCGGCACTTGCCCAAATTTTCATGTAACCCTCATAACAATCCTATGTGGAACATACAATTAAGAGAATGACCCATTTTGCAAATGACAAAACTGAGGCACGGAAAAGTGACAAATTTTGCCCAAGGTTGCCCAGCCAATTATAATGGAGCTGAACTCCTGGCTCTCCCGGTCTATAAAACAAATTCAAAATCCTGTTTTTTCTACAAGTAGTGAGGTCCCCAACCCCAGAAGCAATAAGAGACCAAGGCTGGGCTCTCAGAACAGCTACAGGAAACATTCTTTCCATGTGCAGTGGCCTCTAAAGTTTCCTCTGACACTGTGACTCTAATTCTAGATATACCGACCAGTCATGAGGGCAATGACTTCTGACAAAAGTGTAAACATTTAGAAGAGAGAAGAAAAGATCTCATTTACTGTGGAGGGAAAAAAGAAAGAACTGTGATGGCAGCAGAAATGAGCAAACCCTCTCCAATGCAGAAAGCTCTGAAAGAAATATGATTAAATTTTGTGCTTCCTGCCACACCCCCCTTTCCTTCAAGGGCATTTTATAAGTACCAGTTTCTGGAATCAATAGCAAAGGAATTCAAAGAGAGCAAATATTAAATGTAATTCAGTGGCATATAGCAGTAATCTAAAAGGGAAGAAAGAACTAATCTTCTCTGCGCTTTGTTATTGGAGTGTGGGTTTTTGAAGGAAATGTAAGCTGCACCCTCCTCTCTTCAGACATTTGGGGTTGGGAAAGGTTGCTGGGTTCTTTACGGGTAAGGTCTTCATGTTCACAAAGAGCAACATGAAGCAGAAATGATGACTCCTGATTTTCTGATGAGGACATGGCCTTAGGACCAACAATTTACCTGAAGTCCAAGGACTTGGATGCCAAGCCATCGCACTGTCCATTCCACGGTGGTGCTGAGATTGGCTGAGGAGTCAGGGGACACTAACCCCATTCATAAGGGCTCCACCCTCATGATCTCATCTAATCCTGATTACCTCCCAAAGGCCCCACCTCCTAATACCATCCATTGCAGAGTGGCATTTCAACATATAAACTTGGGAGAAATGAAAACATTCAGTCCATAATAAATATCATACATATAATTTCTTCTGCAACTTATTTTTTCACTCAACTTCCTATTGGTGGGATCTGTCCATGTTGATATAAGTCACTCTAGTGGATTCATTCTCATTTCTGTAGAGTGGAAGTTGGCCCCTGGGCCAAATCCAACTGGCCACCTGTTTTTGTAAATAACATTATTGGAACACATCCATGCACATTCATTTAAGTATTTAGTCTAAGACTGTTTTCCTGCTACAATGGTAGAGTTGAGTGGCTGTGGCAGAGACTAGATGGCCTGCAAAGCCTAAAATATTTATAATTATATTTATGGAAAAGGTTTGGCAACCCCTGCTGTAAAGTATTCCATTATGACTATTACCCAGCTAATTTATTCACTCTCCCATTGATGGGCATATAGGCTGTTTCAATTTGAGACTATTACAAACTGTGGTTGTGAACCTTCGTGCACATGCATGTGAATTCATGTAAGAGTTCCTCTAGGGTTTATATCTAAAGGTGTTTATGTATGTTCAATTTTTCTGGAAATTTGAAAACATTTCTCCTAATTGGTTTTATTAATTTGCCATTAGAACAGCAACATAGGATAGTTCTGTAGTATCAAATTCTCAATTATATTTAGTACTGTTGCTTTTTTTTTTCTTCTGGTTTTGTGAGCATGAAAGCCACTCTTCTTATAGTTTTTCTTTTCATTTTTCTTCTCATGGGTTTGAGCAGTATTTGTTTCTTAGCCATTTGCGTTGCTGCACATTCATATATTTTGCCTACTTTTCCATTATGTTTGTCTTTTTCTGGTTGGTTTGTGGCTGATTTTTCCATATTCTGGCCTGGATCCTTTGTTGGCAATGGTATTCCAAGTTTCTCCTCCTAGTCTTATTAGTGCTTCACTTTCAATGATATCTTTTGATTACAGGTTGAAAATAAATGTTCGTTAGTAAAATTATTGATCATGATGCCAATAAGGCAATGTATCAGAGATATTGTGGACCCAGATCTACTTTAGTACTAGGTATTTTTATACTTTTAATTTTTGCCAATTGAATGAATGAAAATAGTATCTCATTGGGCCTTAATTTGCATTTCCCAGATCTCTGATTACACTAAACTTCTTTGTGTATTTACTGACTTTCTATATAATCTTATACTCAAAAATGTTGATCCATGTCTTTTACCTATTTTAATTTAGTTGTTTTTAATTTTCTTTTTGATTCATAAAAGTTAATTTATATTTTTGACAAAAATCCTCTTTAGGCTGTGCATATTGCAAACAGATGCCTCCAGTTTATAACTCATCTTTTCACTCTCTTTAAAGTAAGAACAAAAGTTCTTAATTTTAATAAAGTCAAACTTACCAATAATCAATGCTTTTTTCTCTCTGATTAACAAATCTTTCCCTGCCCTTAAGAATACCCAAGATAAACTCTTACATGTATACAACAGAAGACCATACAAAATTCTCACAACAGTATAGTTCATAACAGTAAATATCCTGGAAACAACCAAGTGCCCATCACTGGGAGGGCAGACAAACAAACTATGCTATATTCACACATGGACTATTATAAAACAGCCAAACAAATCTACTACAGTGAGACACAATAATATGGAAAGAAAACTCGGCAGTATAACATAAAGTGAATAAAGTAATTCCTAGAAGATTAACAATAGTTTGATACCCAGCTAGGCATAGTGGCTCATGCCTGTAATCCCAGCACTTTGGGAGGCTGAGGCGGGCAGATCATGAGGTCAAGAGATGAAGATCATCCTGGCCAACATTGTGAAACCCCATCTCTACTAAAAATACAAAAATTAGCTGGGCATGTGGTGTGCGCCTGCAGTCCCAGTTACTTGGGAGGCTGAGGCGGGAGAATCGCTTGAACCAGGAGGCAGAGACTGCAGTGAGCCGAGATCATGCCACTGCACTCTAGCCTGGTGACAGAGCAAGACTGCCTCAAGAAAAAAACAAAGTTTGATACCCATTTTATAAAGTTAAAAACAACTAAATTAAAAACATACACTTTAAAGAAAACTTATTTGGAATAAAACCATGTGAAAAGAAAATGATTCAGAATAACAGTTTCCTTGTGGTGTGGAAGCAGAGACAGGGGTTAGGGAGGCTATACTTTTAGAAGCAGGTTACTGTCTCAAGGCCCTTGTTTTGTTTTAGGTGATGGATTCATAGGTACTTATTGCATTATTAACAATAGCTAATTATAACAAATATAAGCCAGGAAAAATGGTGAAACTATGCCCAAACCAAGGATTATTATTAATCCAATTAAGTCCACCCAAGGTAATATTTTTTTTCCTATACTGAGGTCATAAGGATACCTCATAAATTTTCATCTAAAGGTTTTAAAGCTTTGCTTTTTTTGTTTTTAGGAGCTTAATTTACCTGGAATTTATTTTTGTGTGTGAATTAGCAATCTGATTATTTCCATATGGATAATTAATTGTTCCCCTGCCATTTGTTGATCTGCTGTCATCCCTGTCACTAGGAGGTTTGTGTAGGTGTGTGCCTGGCTTCTCTTTTCTGTTTTATTCATCTATTTGTCTAGTTCCACAAAAATACACCTTCTTAATTAGCATAGCTTTATAACAAGTCTTGGTGCCTGACAGAGTGAACCCCCACCTTACACTACTCCAAAAGTGCCCTCGATATTCTTAGCCCTTGGTTATTCTAGATCCAATTTAGAATAAGTCTATAAAGTTCCACATATACTTTGTTAAAATTTGTATTGGAATTGTATTGAACTTGTAAACTAACTTGGAAAGGACCAACATCTTTGCAATATTGAATCTACATATCCTAGAACATAGTATATCTGTTTATTTAGATTTTCTTTAAGTGTTATAATTTTCTTTCATAAAAGTCATACACAGCTTTCATTACACTTATCTGTAAGCATGTTAGATTTTTGCTGCTACTATCATGTTTTTAATGTCTTCTTGTGTACAGAATATAACTTTTTTGTATATTGATATTATATCCAACAAACAATAAACTCTATTATTAATTCTAATTATTATATTTAGAGTCTCTCAGGTTTTCCATGTGGGCAATCATAACTGTCCATGAAAATGGCAATTTTGCTTCTTCTTTCTAATCCTTATACCTCTTATTCCATATTTTCTCACTGTGAATGAGACCATGGCTAAGACCTCCAATATTATATTGAAAAGAAAAGGTGAGAATAGACGGCCTTCTTAATTTTAAGAAAAATATTTTTTACCCATTACACATGAGATGTTGATAAGGTTTTGACATGTTTACTTTGTCAGGTTGAAGAAGTTCTCCATCCCTAGGAGTACAGAAAGTAGCATGCTCATATATCCCAATTTGCCAAGTTTACACATCCTGGGATAATTATTGATAATGCTCCCTCATCCTCAGAAAGATTCTCATTTGGACAATTAATTATATGTTCCCTCCAATAGAAAGGTGATGTTAGACAGCAATGCTAGGGAGATAATTTGACCATTTGACTACGAGATGAATAAGGAGAACTTGGAGGTTTCTGTCAGTGAAGAGATTTGCGAATCTTCCCTGCTAAACTGGGAAATATCCAACCTCCAGTAACAAAGCAATACCTACCTACTCTTTCCCTCTGCAAATGCGTGAGGAAAAATGCTCCAAAGACAGTCCCAATATTGCACAATTTGCCATAAGAGAAGAAGAAACACGTACAAAATGAAGTAATTATCTTATCAAAAAGCAGCACGATCGGTAATCTGAGAATGATGCCAACGACAACTTGGCCTGTCACATGCTCTGTTTTGTCACTTACATCCCCAATATAAATGCAAAAATGCAAAAACCAGGGGCAAGATTGAATGACAATGGATCCATTCTGAAGCTGGGCATGAGCCACTTATTGAAGACATAAATTATAGAGCTGTCACCATCACCCTTCCTATTTGCAAATAAATGTTGTCATCTAATTGTACAAGACTTGGAGATTGTTTAACAAATTTCTCTGAAGAAGGCCTCAGCAGCAGCTTGGATTCCCTGGACACTAAGATTCTATCTATCCACTTTGGTCATCTCTCTGCATGTGGCTCTTTTGGTTTTGCATGACAGACACTGTTATGCCATTTTTCAGCCTTTCTTGGTGATAATGCAACAACGGTCTGGTGTGTTTCTTGGCTGATTCCATTAAAAAATCATTAAATATGAGTGATGAAGAGAAGTAGGCTCTGAAAAAAATGGGGGAAGGGAGGGTCCTCCTTGATGCAAGTATGGATCGCTAAGCAGAATGTCCAAGGATGGGGGCTTTACAGCAGAAAAATTCTTCTTTTCCTCTTGATCATGCTGGAAAAAAGTAGTAACACACAAAAAAGAGCAACAGCTGGGGACAAAGTTGGGGATTCCTGGGATGCCTGCGGGGGGGGGGATGTCTTTCTGAATCTGTGGATGCCATATTTGCCACGCTGTGTACCAGAAACTTCTAGAATGAAGTGACAAGTGAGAAGGGCAAAGCTGCAAACACTGGGCAGTCCCATCTTATGCATTCATTCCTTCATTCATTTAACCACCAGCTATGAAACATGGACTTAGTTTGGATTCCCCCAGCAGCAGATCCTCAGGTAAGAATTTGAGTGCCAGCAATTTATTTGGGAAGCAAAGAAAACACCTTAAGAGGAGAAGAAAAGTCAAGAAAGAGAAGGCAGACAACAAGGAGTGTGTTATCAGGTTCATTGGTGGTCTGAGAGGCAGCACAGAGCCAGGGCTTTAGACTCATGCCTCCAGAGCTGGGAGGGAGCTAGAGTATTGACAAACCCAGTCAATGGTAGAAGACTGATTTCCCAGGGATGTAATTCTCCTACTTCTGGTCCTCCACTCAGGGGCACAAAGTATTTAATAGATTTCAGCTACTTGAGAAATTCCTCAAGCAAAGAAAGGTAGAAACTAGCAACTGGAAAGCAGAGCAAGTGGCCTTAAAATGATGAGTGTTAGAGGATATGAGAAGGATACCAGCTCTTGCTGTGTCCCCCAAATAGTGCTCGATGCCCTCACTAGAACCACAAAAAGTCAGAAATGTTCCCTGGCCATGTAAATGCTTGCTGGAGGCAAACAACAGGCCACACATCCCCATGCCTCTTCACTTTCTTCCCAGGACAGACAGGCCTTGAGACCCCATAAGCCCATGCTTTGGTGTTCACCCACGGTCATCTCTGCCTTCTCTGAGTCCTTGCTGCCCTTTGCTTTGCCTTCATTTCCATTCTTCCCTCTCTCAGTTCCTCTGACCCAGGTTCTGAAATGTCTCCTTTCACCCCATCTACATTATCTGATAACAACAACAAGGATGATCAATGCCCTTTATTGAGCACATACTGTATGCTAGCCACTAGGTTAAGTGACGTGTGGATATTATCTCATTTAAATCTCCAAAATAATCATGACCTCATGTTCATATTCCAAACCCTGTTCCTGCTTTATTCTACCTGTCAGGTGGAGCCTTCTTGGGAAGCACTACAACTTAAAATTAAATGCAAGGTGCCTGCAAACCTCTGGCCACCACATTTGGTCAACTTGTCACTCTTCTACCTAGGTTAGTCCTGCACTGCTTGCTCAGGCTTCATAGCCATGATGTGCCCACGCCTGCCCAGCACTGTCCCCACGATCTCCTGCAGCTGAAGTTTCAACATGTCCCAGAGCCCCATTCTGCTCCATTCCAGTAACAAACCCCATTTCTCAAGGGTAAACCATGATCAGCATCCACCCAAGTTAAGAGTCAGAGAGTAGAAAAGAAGGCTTCTGCAGTCATTCTCAGTTGCTTTAGACAAACGTCAAATTTTGCCTTCGTCTCCTCTATCCTCCTATCTTTGCAGCTTCCTCCTAAAAACAGGAAATTAGATTAAATAAGTAGTTTTCAAACTCTACTCCAATGGGTCATGATTCCACTTCTCATGGATTATTAATACACTACCCTGTCTCTGATGACGTGTTTTCATGGCACTCTCCAGACACAGTGCCCTGACAATAAAGGAGTGATTTGCATAGTTGGGATCTAGGAACAGCAGCAAGGTTGTAGGAGAATATTGTGGGGCGGATGGGGGATGCCACATTTGGCTGCCCCTTTGTCTCTTGGTGCATCAGAAGAACTCAGATTCAGAGCCTGAGAAATTCAGGCCACGAAGAGTCAGTGACAACAAAAAGAAAGATAATCACTCTTTGTTGGGAATAAAAGGAAAGCAGCAAAGGCAGACGACCTGCTTATCTTGCATTCTGGCAGAACCGCAGACCACCAACTCAGATACTTCAAAAGACCCCTGGCTCAGCTCCCCAGCCCTTCCCCTGGGGCCCCTGCAGAGAGAACATCATAATACATCTCCTCATTTTCTCCTGCACTTTTGATGTCAAAGTGTGGTCTGGTTAATTAGATGTTAGTGGGGGCCGGGGGCACTGGAATCCAAACTCAATAAATTTCATTTCTGAAAGACAAAGAGGTCAAGTGCATATTAAACTTGAGTGCTCTGGGAGTTCTGCTGGGGCATTTATTCAGTCGGGCTCGTTGCAGTTTAGGCAGAGAGAACTCCAGGCAGCTTTTGGAGCCTGGCTGGGTGCGGAGGCAAGCTTGGAAGTGTGCCCATCTTACATTGTGGAAGAAGAGAGGGGGAAAAAGTCATTCAAATGTTTTGAACATAAATAGCTCAGTCCTGCAGTCAGAATTTGAAATTTCTGCCAATATCCAACTCCTTTCATGAGACTAGCTCAGTAAACAGCCTGGCCCTTAGTCTCACCTCCTGCTGAAATCAAACCCACCAACTTGGCTGTCTTCTGGAGGAGGTTGGCACTGGGAAGAGCCCATTCCAGCCTCTTGGAGCCCACTGACTGGAGACTGCCTCTCACCTCTGTTCTTTCTATCATTGTCTCAGAGACATGGCTTCTTTCAACCGTGCTTCACCTGCCGGTTGCCTTGGCCTGAACAGCAAAAGGAACATGCACACACCACTCCCCAGCTCTGGCTGCTGGCTCCATGGCTGCAAGAAAATCAATATCCACCAGCCGTTCCTATGGCAAGAGACTCTGTTACCAGTGGCAAGGCCTGGAACAGTGCAGCCCAAGGTCGAATCCTTGTTCCTCCCCATCTCAAGTTGATTCTTCAGGCATTTTACTTAGACTTTCTTATCTCAGTTCATGAGTGAGCACAGCCTGCTGCCTTTGCAAGGTTAGCATTTGGCCAACCTTGTAAAATGAAATGAGTGACTTTCTCAGCAATATTTGACTTAGGTATAAGTTTGTAATAAAGCATGCAGAGTTCAAGGCTAAATTCTTAGGGGTACATTGCGAAATATCCCTCTCGTTTTGTTTTTGTTTTCTTCTTAGCGTGTTTTGATTAGAGAACAAAGGTGTTAGTCATGCATGAGGTGTTCACATATAGGAAATTACTGATTTGGCAACTCAATTACATTTGGAGGCCATTTAATAGGACTGATTCCCTTTATTTGGACAGCCTGAATCTTCTTAGTCATGACTTGAGAATGTGATCACCTAAGTGTTGCTTTATCTTGAAAACTTAACCAAACCAACATAGCCATCTCTCCAAGCAAACAAAATGTCACGTTGAGACACTACAGTTTGGACATCCCTACAACCCTCTTTTTTTAAGATTTCTTGTCTGGCAAAATTCACTGTTGTCTGCTGCAGGGCTGGGTGGGTGGTAGCACAGTCTAATTGTGGTTCTTCTTTTCTATTTCTTCAGCATAAAGTCACTCTGCTGTAATTGTTTCTCTATCACTGCACCCCAGGTTTTCCACAAAGAGCCTCTGTTTTGATAGATGCCTATTTTTTTTTTAATCCTGCCATGAAGCAGTCTATTGTGTTGGAAAGAGTTCAGCTGAACTTACAAGCCCAGATTTAAGGACTGCATGTACCATTTTTAAAAATCAGAGACCCAGCATGGGTAATCTCTAAAAGTTATTTCCAGTGTGTGACTGCCCAATATTCTAAACTAAGAACTTGAGGAAGCCAATGATCAAATTGGTGGCTCCCATCTGCCTACTTTTTGCTTCCTAAAAATAATTTCCCAGGAGTCTCAGAGCTGTGGTTGAGAAGGAAGCAAGATAATCAGTCATTAGGGAGATTCCTGGTCAAAGAAATTCTTTCTTCACCAAGCTGGGGTTGCCAGCCCCCTGCAGAAGCAGGGCTCACCAGCATCCTAGGACCCAGAAATATGGGTGGCATGAAGATGGTTCAAGCTCAAAGAACCCCTTTCCCATGCAAATTGGCACCCTATCGGGATGTTACTTTATACCTATTAGAATAGCTATTAACAAAAAGGCAAAATATAATAAGTGTTGGAGGGAGGTAGAGAAAAAGGAACCACTGTATACCGTTGTTGGGAATGTGGAATGGCATAGCCATTACAGAGAATACTATTGAGTTTTCTCAAAAAATTTAAAATAGCACTACCATATGACCCAGGAATCTTTCTTCTGGGTATATATCTAAAGCATATGAAATTAGTATGTTGAAGGGATATCTGCATTATGTTCAATGCAACATTATTCACAATAACCAAGACATAGAATCAACCTAAGTGTTTATCAATGGATGAATGGATAAAGAAATTGTGGTATATATATATATACACAATGGAATACTACACAGCCTTTAAAAAGAAGGAAATCCTGTCATTTGTGATAACATGTAAGAACCTGGAGGACATTATGTTAAGTAAAATAAGCCAGTCATGGAAAGACAAATACCACATGATTTCACCTATATGTGGAGTCAACCTCATAGAAACAGAGTAAAATAGTGGTTACCAGGGACTGTGAGATGGGGAAATTGGGGAGATGGTGGTCAAAAGACACAAAATTTTAATTAGACTGGAGAAATAAATTCAAGAGAATTGATGTCCTTACATTTTGGTGACTAGAATTAATAGCAATATATTTTATATTTGAAAATTACTGAGAGTAAATTTTAAGTGTTCTCAAGACAATAACTGATCAATATGTGAGATAATACATATGTTAAGCAGCTTGATTTGGCCATTCATCATGTACACATATCTACATATATCAAGACGTCATGTAATCACCATAAAAATACTCAATTTTTATTTGTCAATTAAAAATAAATACATAAATAAGAGATTCCCCTTTCCAATACAATCCCAAGATTTTCATTGACAGCCCAATGGATATCACCTAGAAAGAGCCGCAGATGAGCTCCACATTGCCCTAGCTCTAGAAAGAAAATCAACTTCTTTAGGAAGCTATTCAAGCAGAAAGAAAATGACACCAGATGATATCTCAGATCTGCATGAAAGAATTATGATCACTACGTGGCTAAATATAAAAGGCCTTTCTCATATTACTTAATTTCTCTAAAAGGCAATTTCCTCCTTAAAAAAAAACTAACACTCTATTGCAGAGAATGTAACATATGTAAAAGCAAAATGTACTTTTAAAAGTAGAATAAAGAATCAGAGAGTTATACAGAAGAAAAATAGAAGAAAAATACTGGAAGGTTCTTAAATCATTCAACAGGTGATAATTTTGTAAGTGATATAATACTAACAAAAAAGTATACATACAGGAAAGGAGGAAAAAAGTGAACAAACAACAAAGCTGACAAATGGAAAACAAATAGAAAGATAGTGGGTTTAAACCCAATCATACAAATAACTATGTTAAATGTAAAGGCAGAGATTGTCAGATTGGATTTTTTTAAGTAAAATCCACTTATATGATGTTTACAAGAGATTCACTTTATAAAGAAAAAATGACAAATAAAAGCATGAGAAAATGTATACCGTGCAACAGCATAAATTTAACAATACCAGGAATGAAAGAGAAGACATTAATACATACATGACAAGCATTAAAAGGGCAAGAAGTATTCTAAACAAACGTATGCTACTAAATTTAATAACTTAACGAAATTGACAAATTTCTTGAAAAAATACAAATTACCAAAACTTATCTAAGAAGAAATAGATAATATAAATAGCCATATATCTAAATTAAAAATTAAATTTATTGTCAAATACTTTTCCCATACACACACACACACACACACACACACACACACACAAACCTGTTAGTCCAGATAGCTTCCCTGTTGAATTAGGTAAAACACATAAGAAAAAAATAATGTCAATTATTCATAAACTCTTTTGGAAAATAGAAAACACTTCCAAACACATTTTATGGGGCCAAGGCTACTATGATACCAAAATCACACCAAAAGCATTAGAAGAAAAAAAAAACTCCAACCCATATTCCTCATGAACACAGACACAAAAATACTTAATAAAATGTTAGCAAATTGAACACTTTAAGATGTACATATAATTTTTAAAAGATTATATATCATGATAAAAAGAGTTTATTCCAGGATTACAAATATCAATCAATGTAATTCAGAATAGTAACAGATTAAAGAGAAACAGCTTTTAAGTGTCTCAATAGACACACAAAAATTGTTTGACAAAATCTAATACTTATGATAAAGATTCTCAGCAAACTTAGAATAGCAATGAACTTTTTTCAACAGAATACAGGTTAGCAATAGAAAGCTTGCAATTAACATTATACTTAATGGTGAATGACGGAATACGTTCTCCTGAGCACAAGAACACAGCCAAGATGCCTATTCTCACCACTTCAGCACTTTACTGGATGCCCTAACTCGTACATCCAAGCAAGAAAAAGAAATAAAAGATATGCAGGTTGAGGGGAGAAAAGAAGCAAAATTATATTTATTTTCAGGTAACATAAACATATGTAGACAATCCTAAAGAAGCTACAAAAAAGATAGAACTCAAAAATAAAAAGCTGAAACATAGCACAGCTGCAAGGCCCAATACACAATAATAAATTGTATTCCCATACACCGGCCACAAAAAAATTAGAAATTATAATCATACTATCAAAAAACATGAAATAGGGATAAATTTAACAAAATATGTACAAGAATTAGAAATGAAACTTCAATGCAAAAAGTTAAAGACATAAATAAATAGAGAAATATCTCACGTTCATGGACAGAAAAACTCATTATCGTAAACATGGCAACTTTTCCCAAAGTGCTCCATCCACTTGTGGCCAGTAGCCACATAAGTCGAAAACTGGAAACAGCCCAAATGTCCATTCACAGGACAATGGAAACTCAAGTTGTGATATATTCATACAAGGGAATACTACTCAGCAATAAAAAGGAACAAACTGATAAATCAGCAAGGTGGATGAATATTAAAAACATTGTATTGTGCAGAAGAAGCTACACACAGAAGAGTACACACGGTATGGTTCCATTTTTAGGAATTTCTAGAACAGGAAAAGCTACCGTATGGTGAAAGAAGTGAGAATAGTGGTTGTTTCTGGGACAGCGGGTGGCAGGGATTGCCTGGAAGGAGCACTAATCAGCTTTCCAGGATGATGGACATGTCCTATATCTTGATAGGGGTATGGACCACATGGGGATAAGCATTTGTCAAGACTGATCAAACCATACAGATAAGGTATGACTGTGCATGCTCATCCTGAAATGAGCATTCACTATGTAAATTACACTTTGTTTTAGTTTTTTAAATGTGTTTCACCACTACCTTTAAAGCAACACAGAAAATTAATAGTGGCCCCCAATGTCATTCTTTCCCTTGTATTACCCTCACCTCCCAGATAATGAAGGTTAACAGCCTGATGTGTATCTTTTCACACTCCTCTACTTGCTAAGACTCAGAGAGTCATAAATCATTTCCACAGGTGTGGCACGTGTTTGTTTGGTTTTTGCTTTTTTTGTTTTTTTGAGACAGAATCTTGCTCCGTTGCCCAGGCTGGAGTGCAATGGCACAATCTCAGCTCACTGCAGCCTCTGCCTCCCAGGTTCAAGCAATTCTCCTGCCTCAGCTTCCTAAGTAGCTGGGATTATAGGCACCCACCACCACGCCCAGCTAGTTTTTTGTATTTTTAGTAGAGATGGGCTTTCACCATATTGGCCAGGCTGATGTTGAACTCCTGACCTCAGGTCATCTGCCTACCTTGGCCTCCCTAAATGCTGGAATTATAGGTGTGAGCCACCGCAACCAGCCTGTTTGTTTTTAATGAGAGTTTCCTATCCTTGTGTTTCTGCTACTTACTCCTGTCACCTAACCATATTCCAGGTCAGAAAACATAGGTCATAGCTGCACAATATTCCATTGTATGGACCAACTACAATTGGTCAATCTGTTTGTCTACAACACACACACACACACACACACACACACACATACACACACACACACTGGTGATGAGCTGTCAGACTCTCCCCACTTTTTGTCACTATAAACAATGCTTCAAGAACTTCCTTAATCATATAACTAATCTTCCTAGTGCTTGTGTTTCTGTAGGAGAATGTCCCAAAGAGAGATTGCTGAACAACAAAGACAAGTGTGTTATTTGTTTTAATATATATTGCAGATTACATTCCAAAGAGGTTGTAGAAATCTCATTTAGTGCTCAGTCTGATATATTTTAAGTTTCTGCAGACTGGCTTCAGAAATGGAAATGAATTATGAACATGGCATAATAATCATTTAGGTAATTGATCTAGGCTTTGAAGGAGAAAAACTCAGCAACATAGCTAAGCCCACAAATAATCAAGTTATTCTATCAAAATATATCCTGAAAAGCAGAAGAGCATGATCCTGAGATAGCCCACCCCAAGGGACTGTCCAAGCCTGCCATACATCATCACTGTGACCTTGAACAAGTTACTTAACCTGTTTATACCTGAGTTTCCTCATAAATAAAATCACAAATATTAATAGTGTCTATATTATGAAAGACTAAAAAAAGATAATGTGAAGAATCCATTACACGGAATGTGGAAAGTATCTGATACTCAGGAAGTGCTCTGCACCAATTATTATTAGGGCAAGTTGCTTAACCTCTCTGGGTGTCTTCCTTTTCTGTAAAATGGGGATAATAACAACATCTGTCTCATAGGGCACACACAGTGATTATTAGAATAACGCTCCTCTCATATTAAGTGTTCAACAAAATCAGCTAACATCACTGTTAAAATGCAATACTAACATAAAGGAACTAGGTTTATGGGGCTGCAGAGACCTAAACTTGGTGTCATGTGGTGTAGATGGCAGACACAACCTTCCAAAATTCAGGGGAAAGCTAAGTTTCTGCCAGGCCTATTGATGACACTGAATTCTTGGAAGGACATACAAATCTTCCAGAATGGAGAAAGAAATCAATAGTTAGTCTCAGGAAGATTTGTTTCCCTCCACAGCAAATTATGCACATTTATCTCTTCCTGGTGCTGAGTGGCTCTGAGCATTTGAAGCATCTCTAGCAACTGCATTGGCTGCTCACCCAAGCAGTGGACTTCCTCCTTCCAGGGTGCTCCTGCAGCTGTGCTCTTCTTGAGGGACATGTGCTCAGGTGAAAATGTTGGCAACTGAGGCTACCAGATGGCTCAGTGTGCAAGTGACCTGGAGTGTTGTGAAAGTCAGTCACCGGAGTCACCTTCACTGACTGAGCACTCACTGTGCCCAAGAACCTAGGCTCTGGGCTGAAAGTGGGGATATTCAGAATTATAAAAACAGAGTCCCTCCCCTGGGTGATGCAGCCTAGGGACCCCCACTGGCCCACATACATCAGGGACTACCAATCAGTAGATGGCACCTGCATTGTCAGTTTGAAGGTTTTCAACTCTCTGTTTGTGAAATTAACTCAATTGTGGATTTCACCTACTTAAAAAAAGGAAAAAAAAAGCCCTAAATCAAGTCAACAACATTATTTAGGAAAAGCAAGCATAAGCAAGCCCATTTTATCTCTTCACCAGAATCAAACACATAAGTTTGGTTTTGATTTACTAAAGGCTCCTAATGATGCTCTTATCTGAAGGGTAAATGCCATCTCTTACCTTGGGAACAGAAATATCAGCCCAAGAAGTCAACCAAACTGATGGCCATTGACAATAACCTAGTGCCTGATGGATGAGAGATACAGAGACATCTGCCAGCTACTGAGTTCAAGGAAAGAACCTGCAGCTGTGCAGGGCTGCAGACACTCGTGTTTGTCTATGTACCCCAAGGTGACCAGATCCCATTAGGGTCTTCACACGGGCCCAACTCCTGCAACACTGACTCCACTAGGAAACAGACTGTCCCCACCACCAGGACACTCATGCCTGCTCCCAGAGAGCCTTGGTCTCACTATCAAGGGACCAAGGAAATCCAATTCATGGCCAGAAAGTAATGTGTGGAATTTGAACAAAAGATGATGGCTACTCTTGGAAGATATTAGATCTAGCTATGAATAAGCTCATGAATGCTTCCAGGTCCACACCTCTTGTGTGCAAATCTCCCCAGATTGACAGGGAGAGGGCCAGGTCCATTGATGGGAATCCACATGTTTCATCCTTAGAGACAGATTTATGCCCATGTCTGGGCTGCCCCTCACAGGACCAATCCCCTCCCCATACAAGCAATGGCCTCTAACAGGCGACGGCCTACTTAAAACATACTCATCCACACTAGGAGGACCCAGAAGACATAACTTTCCCCAATACTTTGTTAAATCAACTTGTAAAGGGAGCGCAGCATTCTTGCAGAGCTCCATGATGGCTGCTCTCTCTAAGCCGGGCCTTTCAGTGAGAGCCACAGCCACTCAATTAGAAAACTTAAATGCAATAGGAATACAGATGGTCCCCAACTTACGATGGTTCCGCTTAGGATTTTTGGACTTTACAATGGAACAAAAGTGATATGCATTCAGTTTGATCCTCATCTTACAGCGGGGTTACATCCAGGTAACTCCAGTTGAGGAGGATCTGTAATCAGCATCTCATGTTGCAGAGGCAATATAAAAAAGTGAAAAAAAAATTACACCAGGTGAACATAATTATCATAATGAACAGCAGAGGCAAAGCAACAACCAGAACAGCCCTAGAAGTGCTCCTCAATGCGATATAGGAAGTCCACTAAATCCTTGTTCTATAGAAGCAGAAACTTCCAGGTTAAGTGAAAAAAACTCTAACTCCAATTAGAAAAACAGAGAACCATAGCCCCTCAATCAACTCCCAGACTTGAGCCAGTTTACAGACCCAGAACCCCTTGAGTGAAGGGGAAGCCGGGTCGCCTTGAGGAAGGATCCCAATACACTACCAAAAATGTATTCTGTTAATCATTCCCCCAGCCTCTGCCACAGGGACTTGTGGCCTTTAACCAGGGTAACTGCTAAATAAGTAGCATTCACCTCTTACACCTACCAGTCACAAGGAACAGAGCTACGTTTTTACTGTAGAGTGCAAATAAAACTGGCGTGACCTGTTTTTGTATTTGAAGCCACATTAAATCAAGTCAAATTCTAATGGGCTGTCTCTGTGACACGGGTTCCAAGTGTCTGAATGTGTGTATGGTGGGGCTAGAGCCCCTAGAGAAAAAAATCAACAGCCCAGGGTCCTTGAGTGCAATAGGAAGGAAATATAATAAAATAATCTTCACCAGGCAGCATAAACAAACAAGGTACACTCCTCTGTGTTTTACATGACATCAATCCTGGGTCATGGCCTAGATTATCTGACTAAAGGCTCATGAAACACAGTTGATTGCTTATTGATTAGAGGCTTAATGATTAAAAGAGACTTTTAATCCCCATCTCTGCCCTCCACCATCCCCATCTTCTCATCCCCCACACTCATTGTCAGATGATCTTTTGGAAACGTAATCACTCACCTGCTTAAACAACTTCCCTAGTTTAACAAGATTATAGGATAAAATCCTAACATCTTAACACAGAATTCAAGACATTGCTGAGTCAACCTCATCTCCCAGGAATCCCTACCTCACAACCTCTGCACAGTCTCCTGGAGGATGCCTCTGTATCTCCAAAAACCAAATTCCCCTACCTGGTATCACCTTCTCCATCTTTTCTACTGTTAAAGTTCTACTCGATCTTCAAACCCAAACATCACCTCATCTATAAATTTTTCTACAACATTTTTCAGAGTTCCAGCCGGGCACAGTAGCTCATGCCTGTAATCCCAGCACTTTGGGAGGCTGAGACAGGTGGATCACCTGAGGTCAGGAGTTCAAGACCAGCCTGCCAACATGGTGAAACCACATCTCTACTAAAAATACAAAAGTTAGCGGGGTATGGTGGCACACACCTGTAATCCCAGCTACTTGGGAGGCTGAGGCAGGAGAATTGCTTGAACCCAGGAGACAGAGGTTGTAGTGAGCTGAGATCATGCCATTTCACTCCAGCATGGGTGACAAGAGGATAACTTTGTTTTAAAAAAAACACATTTTTTCTGAGTTGCATTTTGTATTTCTTATATATTATATTGCAATTTCTTGTTCTTCTGTTTTTTATTTATCTCTTATTCCATCTCCCTGAAGAATGCCTGGAATACAATAAGTGTTGGTAAACATTGGAGAGTGGGTAGAGGAGATGTTAGTTGAATGAATGACTAGAAAACAGAAAAGGTCAGATATTGAATAAGAAGATAAAAATGATAGACAAGATAGATGATAGATGATAAATAGATGATAGATTGATGATAGATAGATGATAGATGATAGATGATAGATTCGATAGATAGATAGATAGATAGATAGATAGATAGATAGATAGATAGATTATAGATAGAGTGATAGAGCAAATTTCTAGGACTTTGCTACTCTTTCTCTCCCCTCCAAATGACTCATACATTCTACTTTCTAGAAAGGAAAAAAAATGTTATTTTTGTCTCAGGTAAAAATCGGTAGGATTTTGGGCAAAAGAAATGGGGTACAGATGATAGATAACCCAATTTCTTTTCTCTGAGTGCAACCTACTTTGGTAAATCTTAATTTGCAAGGAAACTTCTGAAGACAGAAGACCTCGAAGAAAGCTAAAACCAGGCTTCTAAACACATGGGAGGATTTCACAACTGCAGCCAGTATTTTCTTACAAAAGCTCCTCACATCCTGCACACTGCATTTCAGGGACAAATTGACCAGGAGCCCTCAAATATTTATTGAGGTTTATGCCAAGCCACACTAGCTGTCTACCAGCTCTGGCCAGGCTCTGTGATGTCTAGGCTGCAAATTGAATTAGGCTCATATATTTGTGTGCCATTTCTTGCCTGCTACTTCTGAAACATGCCCTAGAAATTAACCTTTTAGTGCCCAAAGACTATGCAGATATCCTCATTGACATGTTTCCATACCTACAGAAGGCCAATCAAATTGCTAATATTTACCACAAGCAAAGTGTTTGCCAGACATCCTGTTGAGTGTGTTACATGTATTATCATGCTCGGGCCTCACAACAGCTTCACAGGGAAAGTGCCAGTGTTGATATTTCCCATTTGGATGATGACACCAAAACACAGAGCAGTTAGGTAATGTAGGCAAGGCACACAGCTACTTAGCAGTGAAGCTGAGATGCCAATCCAGACAGCACTACACTATACTCAGGAATCAAAATGATTGCAAGCATTTTCTCTCACGGGACTAAATCAAATTACTTTCATTTTCATATAGAAATGCAACCCATAAATCTGTTTATTTTTCCTAATGTGCCCCTAATGACAGATCTTCATTGATCTAGGCAATCAAAGAAGAAAAAAGTGGATTTTGGAAGTCCTCTATTTTATACGCAACATTCCCTCCCCCAGCCCACCACACACCTCCAACCCCAACCTTAACCTGACTTCATGGAAAAGAGAGATCCTTGCCTGTCATTTTTAAGAAAGGCTCATGTTCAAAAAGTTAAACACAGAGTTACCATATGGTCCAGCAATCCCACTCCTACATGCATACCCAGTGGATATGAAAACATATGTCCACACACAAAAAACGGATACACAAATGTTCATAGCAGAATTATGCATGATAGCCAAAATACGGAACAACCCAAATGTCCATTAACTTACAAATAGGTCAACAAAAGGTGGTATATTAATGCAATAGAATCACACTTAGCCACATAAATGAAAGTACTGATTTATCCATTTATATGAATGAGTGAAATTTTACAAGGACAAACCTTGAAATCATTGTGCTAAATGAAAGAAAGCAGACACAAAAGACCACATATTGTTTGATTCCATTTATACAAAATGTCCAGAATAGGCAAATCCACAGAGACGGAAAGGGGAATTATAGTTGCTAGGGACTGGGCCAGGGGAACAGGAAGTGACTGCTAAGGCATGTAGAGTTTCCTTTTGGGGTGATGAAAACGTTCTGGAATTAGATTGTGGTAATGGCTTCACAACTTTGTGAATTATACACTTTAAAAGGGTGAATTTTATGGTATGTGAATTATATCTTAACTTTTAAAAATTTCTTAAAAGATTAGCAACTGCATAAGCGATTTCACATGTCCTGACACTGTAAGAGATTCTACGTGAAAGAAATTTGACAGATACTTTTCTAAATTTGAAAACATTCCTAAAAATGTGCGTATAACCAATAAAGAGTAGCAAAGCTAAAAGAAACCATTCCAAAACATCCATCACAAAGATACTTCAATCAATCATGCTAGAGGAAGCACTGAATTATCCTTCTCTCTATGGAAAAATCATTATAAACTTGTTGTCATATGAAGAGGCAATGACAGTATACAATCAAAGATTCTAGGAGAAAAATCTGAGGGATGTGTTGGAAAATAATAAAATCCTGTTTTTCTGAATTTGTATGTTTATTGTATTTATCAGTTTTTTTAAATGAGTGATTTGTTAGAGCTCTTCTTACTCTTAATTTAAAACTCACTTTCGTAATGAAAAAATTGTTAGAGGGCAGGGAGAGCGTTTGGAAGTGACATCATACCCATATGAATATGGTCTCTCCTGTCTTCATCCATGAAGCCAGAGCAGAAGACTTGGAGCAGGGCACAGCTTTCTGTCTCTTTTCCTCATTCTCCTTTCTCCATCAGGGTAGCAGACTCAGGTGCCATCCCAGACAGAGAGCTGGGCTAGGCAGCCTGGGACAGCCCCCTCCAGAAACGAGGCTCTCTCTCCTGTCCTGAGGCTCTCAAACCTTCTCTGCCAGGGATCCTGGGTGCACTCTCGTTTTCAACAAATTGGCCCCGCTGAGGCCTGGGTCTCCTCTTAAGTCACACAAATAGAGCAGGCTAATCTGAGGTCCCCGGCGTCTACTTAAATTATCCAGAGTCCTTCACAGTGTCTAGCCTGGTGCACCAGAAATCTGCTTTAGTTTTGTTGTTGTTGTTGTTGTTGTTGTTGTTGTTTTTGAGATGGAGTCTCACTCTGCTGCACAGGCTGGAGTGCAATGGTGCAATCTCGGCTCACTGCCACCTCCAGCTTCTGGGTTCAAGCCACTCTCCTGCCTCAGCCTCTTGAGTAGCTGGGATTACAGGCAGCCACCATCATGCCCGACTAATTTTTGTATTTTTGTAGAGATGGCGTTTCACCACATTGGCCAGGCTGGTCTCGAACTCCTGACCTTAGGCGATCCACCCG
>CAUYLG010006309.1:0-41706 GCA_963573385.1 Cacajao melanocephalus | reverse complement strand
AGTATTTCAAGAAAGGAGAATATAATCACAGTGTACTATGTGGTTCAGATTGATTAATATCTACATCAGCATGAAATACGAATGTTGAGGATAAATCGAATCCCCAGATTATAGTATGATTGCATTTGGAAGATGAAGGATGGGAAGAGTGTGTGCATGCATGTATGTGTATGTATATATGTGTGCGTGTAACCACATATGGGTGTTCATGAGTTGAGAGTATAAAAGAACTAAATAGACTTAAACATAAGACCTAACACCATGAAAACCCTAGAAGAAAACCTGGGTAAAACCATTCAGGACATAGGCATAGGCAACGACTTCATGACTAAAACACCAAAAGCATTGGCAACAAAAGCCAAAATAGACAAATGATATCTAATTAAACTCCAGAGCTTCTGTACAGCAAAAGAAACAATCATTAGAGTGAACTGGCAACCAACAGAATGGGAAAAATTTTTGCAATCTGCCCATCTGACAAAGGGCTAATATCCAGAATCTACAAAGAACTAAAACAGATTTACAAGAAAAAAACAAGCAAACCCATCCAAAAGTGGGCGAAGGATAGGAACAGACACTTTTCAAAAGAAGACATATATGAGGCCAACAAACATGAAAAAATGCTCATCATCACTGGTCATTAGAGAAATGCAAATCAAAACCACGTTGAGATACCACCTCATGCCAATTAGAATGACGATCATTAAAAAATCTGGAGACAACAGATGCTGGAGAGGATGTGGAGAAATAGGAACACTTTTGCACTGTTGGTGGGAGTGTAAACTAGTTTAACAATTGTGGAAGACAGTGTGGCGATTCCTCAAGGACCTAGAAATAGAAATTCCATTTGACTCAGCAATCCCATTACTGGGTATATACCCAAAGGATTATAAATCATTCTATTATAAAGACACATGCACACATATGTTCATAGCGGTACTGTTTACAATAGCAAGGACCTGGAACCAACCTAAATGCCCATTGATGATAGACTGGACAAGGAAAATGTGGCACATATACACCATGGAATACTATGCAGCTGTAAAAAATGATGAGTTTGTGTCCTTTGTAGGGACATGGTTGAATCTGGAAACCATCATTCTCAGCAAACTGACACAAGAACAGAAAATCAAACACCGCATGTTCTCACTCATAGGCAGGTGTTGAACAACGAGAACACATGGACACAGGGAGGGGAGCATCACACACAGGGGTCTGTTGTTGGGGGCCAAGGGAGGGACAGCAGGGGGGTGGGGAGGTGGGGGAGGGATAACATGGGGAGAAATGCCAGATGCAGGTGATGGGGTAATGGAGGCAGCAAACCACATTGCCATGTGTGTACCTATGCAACAATCCTGCATGATCTGCACATGTACCCCAGATCCTAAAATACAATTAAAATAAAAAAAATTTTTTTAAGTTAAAAAAAGCCTTATTTCACTACATAATAATGCATAATGCATAAACCAGTACCATCATGGTTTATAAGCCTTGTGTAAGTATTTGAAATTATAAACCTGTATGTAACTTTGATAACTATTAATAGATAAATTTTGATATTAACTAGGCTTTATAAAGGACTAGGCAAAAGTGGTAATGCTTAATATCAGATGTAAAACTAGTAGCATGAGTATCAGTAAAAATATGGACAGTCCCACTGGCGTATCTATGGGGAAAATTAAAAAAGAAATGGGTATAAGAGACTTTCTAACATGTTTGCACTTTTAAGAAATATGTTACTTCTATAATCAGAAGATCACAAAGATTATAAATGAATTTCTAAACTGTAAAATTATTAATTTTCATAGTGATCATTTGTGAGAATATGTCTCATTTACTAATTAGAGAAATGATTTTTGCTGGATGTGGTGGCTTACACCTGTAATCTCACCATTTTGGAAGGCCAAGGTAGGAGGATCACTTGAGCTCAGGAGTTTCAGACCAGTCTGGGCAAGATGGCAAGACTCCATCTTTACAAAACCTAAAAAAATTAGCCAAGCCCGGTGATATGCCCCTGTAGTCCCAGCTACTTAAGAAGCTGAGATGGGAGGATCCCTTGTGCCCAGCAGTTTGAGGATGCAGTGAGCTGTGATTGTGACACTGCACTCCAGCCTGGGCTAGAGAGCAAGATCCTGTCTCTAAAAAAAATAATGATGATGATGATTTTTAAGGTACTTGAATGCTAAGATTACTTTAGATATATATTTCTACTCCTCTGTTGATATAATTGATATTAAATATAAATTCTTACAGCTTGCTTGTCTGAACAGAGATTTTGAAATATGTACATGACATTATTTAAATGAGGCTATATGATGTGGCAGAAAGAGTGTAAGTGATGAAGCCAAATATATTAGTACATTGTGTTCAAAGCTTGAATAGAACATTAAGATGAGTGATGTATTTTATGAAAAGCACAATATAGTGTTTAAATTTCCTTCTTTTGAGCCGCTTATATGTTCCATATTTATATATAAATGAAATATAAATTTAATCAATGCAGGAAATTGTTGATTAAAATGAAATGTAAAATAAATTAACATTTATTTTAATGTTAAAATGTTAAAATTAAAATAAAATGTTGACATAAATGAAATATAAATTTAATCAACGCAGGAAATACTTAGGTGCTCTATTACCTACAAGATGCTGTACTAGGTCATCTAAAGAAAAACATGTCTCTGCTTTCAAATTACTTGCAGTCATGTTGGGAAACATGGAAGAAACTGTGAATTGCTTATCCAAATCTGGAACCCTGGGAGTGATAACATGCCCTGCTATACATGTGTATTTTCCAGCCTCTCTTGAAGATGGAATTGGCTAATGTAATGTAAGTGAGAGTTTTGAGTTAGAATTTTAAGAAAGCTCTCTATCCCCTCCTTTTCTGTTTCTTCTTGCCTGGAACTCATTTTGATGACTGGAGTTCCAGCAGCAATCTTGAGCCAGGAAGCACTCACAAAGGATGGTGGAGCAGAGAGGCAAAAGGGGCATGAGTTCTTGATACAAGCCCTGGGCATTCTATATTCTGATTTCCTTTAGAAGAAAAATGAATCCATAATATTTTATATTTTTTCAGTTTTACTTTCAGGTTTCCTAATGTATGTATCCAATCTTCATCCTGATATAAACACGTGAAATTTTCAGTAATTAAAGAAGAAATGGCACACGGCAATATACAATTCATTGAGTGGTACAAATCCAGCATGGAGAGGCAGTATATAGTGCCTGAGTCTTGAGATTGGGCTCTGAAAATACATATAGAAATTTAATACAAGACAAAATAGTCACCTTAAATTATTAAGGAAAAGGCAAACTTTTTAATAAATGATGTTGAAACAACTGAGTAGTCATTTGGAAAAAGATAAAATTGAATCCATATATCATTTCATGTTCCAAGATAAATTGCAAGTGGATTCAGAAATATAAATGTTATGAAATAAAGCCACAAAATAATAGAACAAAACACAATTTTCTTCATAACTTAGCAATGAGTAAAGCCTTTATAAATATGACTCAAAATCCAGCAACAATAACAACAAAGACTGACGAAATTGATGACAAAGAAATGTGAAACTTGTGTGTGTCAAATATAGAAAAACATCCATAAGTAAAATTGAAAAGACAAATTAACCGCTGGCAAAAATATTTTCTATCTATGTTCTTCCAAAGGGATATCTCTTCAACACAAAAAAGAGCTCCCAGAAATCAATTTTAAAAAGCAGAACAACAACCCAATTGAAAAATGGGTGGAAGTCATAGTCCAGCAGTTCATATGAGAAGAAAAGCAAATGGCCCTTAAATCTGTGAATATATGCTCATCTTACTAGAATAAAAGAATGCAAAGGAAAAACACAATGAGAAACTGTTTCTCACCTAACAATCAAGTTGGCAAAAATAAGTTGACAAAACTATGGTAGAGGTTGAGAGAAATCAGGCGCTCTCATCCGTTGCTAGTGGAGATACAAGGTGATACAATCCCACGGAGAGGAATGTGGCAAAATTTAACAAAACTACAGGTACTTTGACCCTTTGATTTAACATTCCTACTTCTAAGAATATACTGTTATACCTGTTATCTTATACCAAATTTCTATATATGTTTTCAGAGCCCAGACTTGACACTCAGGCACTATACACTGTTTCTCCATGCTGTATTGTGCCATTCAATAATTTGTATACTGCCATGTATCATTTCTTCTTCTTCTTCTTTTTCCTTTGTTTGAGATGGAATCTTGTCTGTTGCCCAGGCTGGAGTGCAGTTGTGTGATCTCGGCTCACTGCAACCTCTGCCTCCCAGGTTCAAGCAATTCTTCTGCCTCAATCTCCTGAGTAGCTGGGATTACAGGCACTCACCACCATGCCTGGCTAATTTTTGTATTTTTAGAAGAGATGGGGTTTCACGATGTTGGTCAGGCTAGTCTCGAACTTTCTTGTGATCTGCCCTCCTCGGCCTCTCAAGATGCTGGGAATTACAGGCATGAGCTACCACGCCCAGCCTCATTTCTTCTTCTATTAAATTTTTTATATTATTATGTAATACAGCTGTACACATATAAAATGATATATACATTATCATTTATAATAATAAAAGATTATCTAAAACACACAAATATTCATCAGTAAACATTGGTTAAATGAAACTAAGGTACACCTTCATAGTGGAAACTGTGGATCTTTCCCTAGATGGATTATTAAAAAAACATAAACAAGAATATTGCTATGAAAGACTCCCAGGATATAATGTTAAGTTGAAAAGGCAACATAGAAGACAGTATAGTATGTATGTATACTACCTTTTCATAGGTCACACACACACACACACACATTTACAATTATCATCTCATGATATCTAGATACCTAGATATCATGAGATGATAATGATTATACACACACACATCTATATATGTGTATATATACACATATATGTATATAGCTCATACATATATACACACATATATGTATAGGATGTATAGCAATATATATTATAGCAATAAAAACTTAATAAAAACACAAATGTTCATCAACAAACATTGGTTAATGAAACTAGGTACATCTTCATAAAGGAAACGATGTAACTTTATATGTATAGGATATACATATAAGGTATAGATGTATAGAATATATAGAATGTATAGAATATATAGAATATAATGTATAGAACATAGAATATATAGTGTATATAGAATGTATTCATATATAGTGTATATAGAATATATATATATCATTCATATATATGTATAGGATATATATATCATTCATATATATGTATGATATATATATGGATATATATATCATTCATATATATGTATGGATATATATATGTATGGATATATATATCCATATATATATCCATATATATATATCCATACATATATATATCCATACATATATATGAATGATATATATGGATATATATATATCATTCACGATATATATTCACGATATATATTCATGATATATATTCATGATATATATGGATAGATATATGGATATATATATCATTCATGATATATATGGATATATATATATCATTCATATATATGTATGGATATATATATGGATATATATATCCATACATATATGTATATCCATACATATATATGAATGATATATATATATCCTATACATATATATGAATGATATATATATATAAATGATATATATATACCCTATACATATATGAATACATCGTATATATTCTATACATATATATGAATGATATATATATCCTATACATATATATGAATACATTCTATATATATGAATACATTCTATATCACTATATATTCTATACATCTATACCTTATATGTATATCCTATACATATAAATATGTTCTATACATCTATACCTTATATGTATATCCTATACATATAAATATATTCTATACATCTATACCTTATATGTATATCCTATACATATAAATATATATATAATATATATATAAAGCCTTTATAAATATGACTCAAAATCCAGAAACAATGTATATATATATATATAGATCTGTCTATCTCTCTCTCTATATATATATAGATAGATAGATAGAGAGAGAGAGAGAGAGAGAGAGATAGATAGATAGATATCTCCTATCTCTGTCTAGAAAACCTAGTCCATAACGCTCCAGGGCCAATAATCAACCCCACTGCCCAAAGGTAGGTCTCTAAATGCTGTTTCCCAGTGCAGGTACCAGGGATTCTTGGAATAATGGTTGCGCCTAGGTCTAGTGTGGAGAATTTACAAGGTGAGCTTAAGGCATCTCATTGTGCCACAAAACACAGTGTGGAAGCTCTAAAAATCTAAGTGAGTCATGTCAAAAGAACCCTGGAGCCAACTTGAAGTGGATCTCATTGGTCAAAGATGAGACAATTTGAGTGTCTAAAAGAAAAAAGTCGTCATAACTGATTGGTATGCAGTGACTACATAAAAATCCACAAGTCAGTAATAATACTTCTTACACAATTCATAGAACAAGGCACACCAAGTGTCACTCCAAAATGCTTTTGTGTTCCTTGTCTGAATGGTTAAGTAAGTTTTCCTTTTTCTGGCAGAACTGAATTCTTCAAGATCCAGCTCAGATGCTGCTTCCTCTGAGCTTTCCCTAAAGCCTCCATGTGATTCATTCATTCTCTGTATTCCATCAGAGCTCGTTGTACATGCCTCTTTAAATGCACCTATCAACACTGTACTAACATTACTTACTTAACTGTATTTTCTCTCTAGACTGTAAGTTTATAAATATAGCACCTGCCTGGGTTTTATTTATTTTGTTGTTCCTAGTACCTACCACATACTAAAGATAGCTTTATATACAATATTACATAATATTTTACATGTTATGAATAAATAGATCAATTTCAATAGCATCCTCTGTTTCTTCTTGGTCACGCAATACAGATTTGTCCATATTTTAGAAACTGGCTGAGTGCCATTACGTGCTTCGCTATTTTAGCTAATATGAAAAAAATTTTATCACAATAGTTTTTTGGTGTTTTTTTTTAAGTTTTTTCGTCTATCAACCATAGCTTTAGCACTGAGTAGACTAGAAAATATCCCACAGTATTTTCCTGATTCTCAGCCTTCAACAATAACTTCCCATAGTATTCTGATTTATCCCAGTCTGTTTTCTCTCCCTTTCTTTCCACATACATAAACCTACTGGTAATATAGGGCAGGGAGTAACAAAGTCAGTTATTGATTAAATAAAAACTTGTTAGTAATTGGTGGTTTGACTTAGTTGTAACATTTTAAAAATAGTAGTCTGAAATTAATGCTTTAAAAACTCAATTTGGGGCCGAGCGTGGTGGCTCATGCCTGTAATCCCAGCAATTTGGGAGGCCAAGGTGGGCAGATCACGATGTCAGGATATCGAGACCATCCTGGCTAACACGGTGAAACCCCGTCTTTACTAAAAAAAAAAAACAAAAGCTTAGCCGGACGTGGTGGTGGACCCCTGTAGTCCCAGCTACTAGGAAGGCTGAGGCAGGAGAATTGCTTGAACCAGGGAGGCGGAGGTTGCAGTGAGCAGAGATCACGCCACTGCACTCCGGCCTGGGCAACAGAGACTTTGTCTCAAAAAAAAAAAAAAAAAAAACCACACACAACAAAACCTCAATTTGATCCAACGTCTAACACACCAGCGGCAACCAAGCCACTATGTTAAATTTCCTGTGTGAAACTTCTCTCATGTAGTCTTTTACTGTATGGAATCTTTCACGCGCATGTGCACATATTCAGTCTTAGGTCTTTGTGGACTTTTAGGTATTAACAATTTAGGTAGTACAGGTGGTGCAAACTGCCTGTGAAAGGCACGTACAAACGCGTTCAACTGAGGAGGACACTCTCACACACAGTAGGTGGCATCTCATCGGGTGAACGCCGATGTGTGTGGTCAAGGCAGTGGCTAACGCCCGCCTGTGCTTCGGGGGAGTCTGCCCTGCTCCTCCGTGGGGTAGGACGGAGGCGTTAGAAGCGTGAGTTGAAAAAGGTGAGAGTGACGCGCAGCCGCCCCTCGAGCTGCGCTGTGCAGGAGGGATGTGGCGCTGGCCGCGGTGCTGAACTTGTTCTCGGGGCGGTCCCGAAGTCGGTGGGCCGGGAGGGGCCAGTCGGATTTGTGAATTTGCTGGCAGCCGGCAGCCTCACGTCCTCAGGTGTGGATTTCTGGCTCTGAGCAAGAGACGCACAGACTCCTGAGGGCCACCTCGCTAGTGTAGGGATGGCCTTTGACCTATTTCCACCGGCACAGCTTCTACTTCTCAACAGCAAGGCGTCTACTATTTATTGAGTGCCTCCGGTAGTCCCTGACACTTGACATTCACCCCCCAGTGGTCCGCACAAATCATTGCAATTCAAAGAAAAAGAACGCTCAGGAGGTTGAAGACCTTGCCCAAGGGAACACGACTACCAAATGGCTGATCTCTCCCCATGATGCTCAAAAAATATTTCCTGCACACTATCCGCATGCCAGCCTCACAGCTTCTTGCTGGCTCCACACACCTCCAACTCTGCCTTTTTCCTTTCTCCTGTTCCCTCCCCGATCACCCTCGGCACCCCGCCACCAGGTTTGCATCAAGCAAAAGTAATCTCCCCTACAGCAGACCCTCTATCACCACTAAGTGATACAAAAAACTGGGATTCAGGACAGGGTTTATTCATACATCTTGCCCCTATGCGCTCAGAAGTCCAAACCAAGAGGGAGATCCAACACCGGTCCCCGAGACCCCAGCTTGCTGTGTGACCTTGGACAAGTAGTCACATCGCTGAACCTGGGTTCTAGAACTGCGTGAGATTATTCTTCGGTGCTCATCGGTATGGATACAAACACAAGGTCCTTCTTTTTCTCTCTCTCTCTATCCTTCTTCTCAAGTAGAGTTGGGCAATCTCGCTTTTTCTTCCCACCAGGGCCATGGGCAGCTCCAGCCCTTGTGGAGGAAGAAATCAGGTCCTGGCTGCTAAAGGTGTTCTCCCCACCCCCAACCCCGGGTGTGACCTGTCCTTCCGGGGCACACTAGTCCAGCGTCGCCCAGGGCTCCGGAGAGAGCTCCTCACGCTCCCGCTTCGCGGCTCCTGGTCCCTGCGGTCCCCACGCGCTGGGACGCTTTGGGAAGTGCGAGATGGAGCTGGAGCGAGAACGCGAATGCAAGGCAGGGCTGGTGACAGGTATGTGTGTGGGCGCCGGCCAGAGGCTGTGTTGGGAGAGAGAAACTTTGGGGGAGACGGTGGGGGAAAGGGGAGGTGCCAGAGAAAGCAGTGGGTCTCTCGCCCACTGACAATTAGTCTCTCTCCCTCTTCCACGTCCCCATCTCACCTTCTCCCTCGGCTTCTGCCTCTCACCTCCCTCTCTTTCTTTTCCAAGCATCCTCCCTACGCGTCTGCACCCGCTCCTCCCTCGCACCCTCCCGCGCCTAAGGGGACCTCCTCGGGAGCCAGCTCGGTCCAGTCTCTCAGCGCTGTCACGTCCCAGAGCCTGTTCGGCTGAGCCGGCAGCATGTGGAACGCGACGCCCAGCGAAGAGCCGGAGCTCAACCTCACCCTGTCGGACCTGGACTGGGATGCATCCCCCGGCAACGACTCGCTGGGCCACGAGCTGCTGCTGCCCTTCTCTGCGCCGCTGCTGGCGGGCGTCACAGCCACCTGCGTGGCGCTCTTCGTGGTGGGCATCGCTGGTAACCTGCTCACCATGCTGGTGGTGTCGCGCTTCCGCGAGCTGCGCACCACCACCAACCTCTACCTGTCCAGCATGGCCTTCTCCGACCTGCTCATCTTCCTCTGCATGCCCCTGGACCTCGTTCGCCTCTGGCAGTACCGGCCCTGGAACTTCGGCGACCTGCTCTGCAAACTCTTCCAATTCGTCAGCGAGAGCTGCACCTACGCCACGGTGCTCACCATCACAGCGCTGAGCGTCGAGCGCTACTTCGCCATCTGCTTCCCGCTGCGGGCCAAGGTGGTGGTCACCAAGGGCCGGGTGAAGCTGGTCATCCTCGTCATCTGGGCCGTGGCCTTCTGCAGCGCTGGGCCCATCTTCGTGCTAGTCGGAGTGGAGCACGAGAACGGGACCGACCCTCGGGACACCAACGAGTGCCGCCCCACCGAGTTCGCGGTGCGCTCTGGACTGCTCACGGTCATGGTGTGGGTGTCCAGCGTCTTCTTCTTCCTTCCTGTCTTCTGTCTCACGGTCCTCTACAGTCTCATCGGCAGAAAGCTGTGGCGGAGGAGGCGCGGCGATGCTGCCGCGGGCGCCTCGCTCAAGGACCAGAACCACAAGCAAACCGTGAAAATGCTGGGTGGGTCTCAGAGCGCGCTCGAGCTTTCTCTCGCGGATCCCCTCCTCGCTCTGTGCCGTCTCCCTTCTCTCTGAGTCTCCATCTCTATTTGCCCCTGAGCCTCTACCTCTTTTTTCAGTTTCTCTGGACCTCTGTCTCTCTGCATGTCTCTCAATTATTCTCTCCCCTTGCTTTCTTGAGTGATGTCTTTGGTCTCTCAATCTCTCTGTTTCTGTCACTCTCCTCCCCCTTTGTCAGTGTCTTGACTCTTTCTTACCCTCTCTATCTCTTTGTGTCTCTTTCTTCCTGTCTCTCCTTTCTCTCTTTCATGCAAAAATGTCCCACATTTGTATTTCCCTAGAATGAATTTTATATCAGCCCAGAAACTCCACTTTAAAATTGAGATATCTTATAAAAGTCTATTGCGGTCTCAAGCGTTAAAAGTGAGGACTGACTTCCTGCCTCAAATAGGATTTGTGAACATCTAAGTTACATTAAGAAAAACAGGGCTTGGATCTAGAAAGTATTCAGTGGTAAATTCAACCAAAGACATGATCAATTTGGATAAACCTATTAGAGATTATTCATTTTTCTTTCAATATTGTGATTTGTTTTCTGCTCTGCATTTTTTCAGATAATTGCATCAATTCTGTTTACCCTGTTGCTGTTTATACAGCTTTGTAAGGAAGTCAGTGACAGATTGGTAGTCTCATTTGTTTTCATGATTACCTGCCTCTTCAGGTAGGATAGAGTAGGATAAGGTAAAGATAAACTAGAATAAACAAAGCTCCAACAGGAGAAAAAGAGACTTTGTGGAAACCAACAGAATTTAGTACTTCCCCAAATGACCCTGCAGGAACATCTGGGTACAGTGTCATAACTGGATTTGCAGAATATTTATTGCACAAATTCAGTATCTTTAAGTATACGTGTTTGGTACAGTGAGTAATAAAAAATGTGTTTATATCCCAGCAAAATATTAATTCTACTTGCATTTTCAAAACCAAGGTCTGTATATTTTATTATTTAGATATTATAGTCAAGAATTCATGCTTACTGACATATTTTAAGGCTTCTTAGAAGTCATTTCAGGGTGATTTCACATTTCCAATTTTACAATTCCTGGATCCTGCATATTAAAGTGATAGAGTTTATTCAAGGAATGTCAAAGATTTTATTTTCTGGACCAGTGATTCTCATGATATGACTCAAAGGTTCTAAGCCCACTAGTGTTAGAGGACTCTAAGCTCTCACCTATGAGATTCAGATTGTTATTGTGGCAGTTAAGTTGCTACTATAAACTTAGTTTTAAGGATGAGTTTAATACTTTCCTCCAATTTTATTTTCAAGCCATTAATTTCCTCACTGGTTCTCAGCACCAGTGTTAACTTTCTTCTTCCTTGACAATTTCAAGGGGATCACTAATGTGTTACAAAGACTAAAAAATTATTTGCTATTATTTTTCCCTGATTTCTGAATTTCAAACAATCTAAAAACTTAGACATCATTAAAAATTATCTTAGGCAAAATAAAGATGTGGATGGATGATAATTTATATGAATTGCTTTAATAACAGCCTTACTTGTATCTATTGTAGGTGGCATAGAATCACCCATCTCAGTGATTCTTAATCCTAATTGTATGTTCAATCCTCTGTGAAACTTTAGAAAAAAAGAAAAGGAAAAGCGTATACCCTGATCTCCCTCTTAGAGATTTAAATTGACCGAGTCTATACTACATCCAAGGAATCTGTACTGTTTACAAAAGTGCCCCAGGAGACTGGGATACACAGCTGTGGTTGGGTACAACAACTTTATGTGTGTGTCTAACACATAACAACTGCTGGACTATTGTGAATAAATGGTCTAGTCAGTTGAGTCAATATGTCAACTCAACACAAAATCACTCAGTTAGTTGTTAAATAGAAATGACTGGGAAGCTCAGTAAAAACTGTTGAATTGTTGGTCCAGACAGACTGAATCTTTGTTAAAATGTAGCAATGAGGAAGAACAGAACACAAGGTTTCTCTGAAGTCAGTGGTCATAGTCCACGAAACAAAACAAAGTCTTAAAAATAGAATGTGATTCTCTATGACATTTCTTGAGCTGATTATTTCTCTCCCATTGTCCTTTTAGCTGTAGTGGTGTTTGCATTCATCCTCTGCTGGCTGCCCTTCCACATAGGGCGATATTTATTTTCCAAATCCTTTGAGCCTGGCTCCTTGGAGATTGCTCAGATCAGCCAGTACTGCAACCTCGTGTCCTTTGTCCTCTTCTACCTCAGCGCTGCCATCAACCCTATTCTGTACAACATCATGTCCAAGAAGTACCGGGTGGCGGTGTTCAGACTTCTGGGATTCAAACCCTTCTCCCAGAGAAAGCTCTCCACTCTGAAGGATGAAAGTTCTCGGGCCTGGACAGAATCTAGTATTAATACATGACTTAGCACATTGCTGATTACAGTCACTGCTTATTCTAAACCAGAAGCCATAGCACAGCAGAACTTGGGAGGAAGCTGAAGGTTAATTTTGGAATTAGGAACATGTAGATCCTGAAACAACTGGGAGGGAAAAAAACATCATTTGTACGGTGCGAGCAGTTTGATTTGATTGCACGCTTATTAGTGCTCTCATACACTATTTCTGCATATTCACTGCCTATGATTTTTCATTCTGCTGTGGGTGCTGGTGAGGGCTTTGCAATTCAGAGAAAGGAGGACATGCAGAGTGAGCAATTAGGGCACTTCATGGTGGGTAAAGACAAATTTGCTTTGCTTTTTCAAATGATCAAAATTATTTGGTTAAAATGATGACATTACAATAAAAATTTTAAAACGTAACTTTTAAAAACCAGCAACTTTCATAAAACTCTAGAGCAGTGCCGTCCAAGAGAAATATAACATAAGGCACGTGAAAAAATTATTAAAATTAAATTTACATTCTTTTCTTCACACTAAGTCTTTGAAATCTAGCACGCTTTTTACGCTTACAGAATCCCTCAATTTGGACACTAAGTTTTCATCAGTAATATTTGATGCATTTAGAATTCATAAAATTTACCCAGAAAATGTAGATTCAACAACCTAAGTTGTCTAAACACACTTAAAAGTTTTCCAATAACTGAAACAGCTGTAAACTTTTAAACTTTAATTAAAGTTCAAAATTCAGTTCTTCAGTTTCACTAGTCACATTTCAAGTAACCAATAGCTCAAGGTTACCACATGGAAAAGTACGGCTCTAGAGTACATACAAAATTATCATTCACCTTATAGAAAATGTATAAAAATAAATCCTCTTTTCCTAAAATGTTTTTACAGTGATGTGCACACAGCAGACTTTCAGAGTGATGAATACTAAAAAATCATACCTAAATGTCCTGTTCTGTGTGGTCAGAAGAGAATGGATATGAAACGTGTGACATACATTTTTAAATTGAGTTGCATGTGTTAATATTCAGGAAATGGAACTTTATAAAAATTATAGGTGATCGCAAACTGCCTTATATGGCTTAACAAAAGTTTTTAAGCCAATCATAAGGCTTGGATTTGTGACTAAGGGAATAATTGGTAACATACTCTGGCAAGCTTACAAGAAAGTTAATGAATATAGACATTTTTCAAGTGATGAAGGCAGGCCCATGTGAAAAACTCAGAATCCTCTAAATGCTACTGCTTATTGATGTTGAAAACTTTCGAAGATCTTATAACCATTTATTTTAAAATACTTATGTTGTGTCCTGTCTCCAAATTAATTTTGCTGCTTATGTCCCATTGCTTATCTGATAGATATGATCACCTGGATTTCCAGACCCTCTCTTAATTGTAATTATGAATGAGTAGGCATCTTCAACTAAATATTGTACATTTGGTTATAAGTATATAATTTTCATTTATGTTGGCATTGCTTCCTATTTAGTCAACCCTTTGCATACTAAAGGTAGTAACCCAAAAGTAACTTTTTCATAATCCTGTGCAATACTGAGTCATATAAGCAGTTCCTTCATGAAGTTACTAGTTCACAACTATGGAATGGATGGAGTCATTTAGGGAAATTCCTGCCGTGACCCTTTTTTCCTTCATCAAAAAGAAAGATGATCATGATGAAATAATTGATTGACTACTTTGGAATTATCCTAACACAATCATAATTAGAATTATTTCTCTAGCAAAATATTTCTGAGATCCTTTCTGACACAAAAACTGCACCATCAATGTGGTCTAAATATAGAATGTTAGTAAGCTGATTATTTAGTTAATTCTTAAGAGTGCATCAATATTAAAAAAACAAAAACCAAAAACAAAAAAACACTGACTCATTTAAGTCCATGGGATACTAATTAGGGCATTGAGCATTATTGTCCTGGAGAGGGCCCAATAAATCCTAAAGAGGAAGTTCAGCTTCCTGAAGCCTTAGAATTTTTGTCTACAAATACATCCTACTTGAGAAGAAACAAACAAGAAAACAAGAAAACCTTGACCTCCATCACACCATTGATTTCTTTGGAGAAAAACATCCCAACTTTTAATTCATTGCTTAGCCTCCTCTCTTGTGGGTTCATGTCTAGTCTTGGCCTAACTCACTTCCAGGGAGTAGTTAACATAGTAGGGACCATCACTGTCCCTCACTGGTATTAATCTGGAAACTCAGAGAATATATTTAGAGAAAAAGATCTTTAATTTGCCTTCTTATACCATTGCCTTTTTATTGTTTGTAACTTCTTTATTTTATCATACTCCTTACGCCATTTAAAACTCAGGGAAAAGAGGAACTTACACTGAGGAATATTGTTTGTAAAAGTCCATCATTTCCTAAGCATTTGGTATGTGCCTGATACGTTCTAAAGTATAACAATTAATAAGCCGAGGATTTTATCCTTAAGAAGCTCACAATCACTTGTGTGTTATGTTGCAGTAGGCAACTGATAAACTCTTTAAATTGTGAAGTAAACAGGTTGACACTGGATCAAAGGTGTTGCTGCGTATTTGGCTCAAAATAAATTCAAGATGGGCTGTTCCTCCATCAGCTGCTCAATTTTGTAGACACAGTTAATGCGTCTGCTAGCGGTAATTACACTCAACACATTCTTCATTAATGTAGGGAAAGCAAAGTGATCTTTTTTTACTCTGCGTTTCCATTTTCCTGGTTATCTTGCAATGAGGTGTTTGTTACCACACCTTACACTATGGCACAAAATCAAGTGTTGGATCATTTTAATTACAGGGAGTAACTGTTATATAAGTAAGAACTTTTTTTTTTTTTTTTTTTGAGACAGAGTCTCTCACTGTCGCCCAGGCTGGAGTGCAGTCGCATGATCTTGGCTCACTGCAGCCTCCGCCTCCCGGGTTTATGAAATTCTCCTGCCTCAGCCTCCCTAGTAGCTAGGATTACAGGTGCACACCACCACACCTGGCAAATTTTATATATTTTTAGTAGAGACGGGGTTTCACTATGTTGGCCAGACTGGTCTCGAACTCCTGACCTCGTGATTTGCCCGCATTGGCCTCCCAAAGTGCTGGGATTACAGGTGTGAGCCACTGCACCTGACCATAAGTAAGAACTTTTAAGTAATTGCTTTACATATTCATTGCCATAAGTTATTCAAAATTAGAAGTTTCACTGTAATGTGATTTTGAAACACCTCTAGTGCCTGGCCACACCTTGAAAATGATTTTATAGTCAACTTTTTATTGCAGTGCAGGTTGATGTGATAAGATTTCACTTGAATTTCCACTTTTCCATGCTAACACTTTTATTAAGCATCTCATATCATTACAAGCATTCTGTAATTTTTAGTTCAACATTGACAGTTTTAGCTTTTTTTTTTTTTGCTATTTTAAAAATTTATCCACATACTTGAATTTTGGTGTTAAAAAAACAGATTTTTTTGCAAGTCTGGTGCCTGAAATCTCTCTTGTCTTTTAAAAAGCAGTATGTATATCTTTAAAACATGACATACATATTTACGTCAAAATTTCTTGTCACAATGAGTGAATAGAATAGAACTTTCTGCTTTCACAAACACCGAATCTCCTGTAAATGTCATCAACAGATAAACCATGTCTAATATAGTTCATTAGCTAATGAGTAGCCTATTTTTTTTGCAATTTAAATTGCAACACCAGCCAGAATATATACAATTGTAACTTAACTGGATGATTAGTGACCAATGTTATTTCCGTGAATTCACAACATAAATATTTTTGATCTAGAGAATGAACTTTTAGTCAAAATCAGCAGAAAACAATGTGCTAGTGATAGATGTTGTTTTAAGCTAACATCACTTATTTATTCACATTAAATAAATGCAATCCTGTTAGTCTTGATAAGAATCTGAGTTTGAAGCTCGTGAGGGGGAAAGTTTGGATGAGGCTTGTTTTGGTATTTTTTTCTTTTGAACTTCAATTTGCAGGATGCTAGAGGCTAGCTTTTCATTGACAGAATTATCATTATCCTTAAACAAAAAAAACCCGCCATGCCTATCCCCCTCCCAACTGTCTGGATATTTGCCGGAATCCCAACTCTATGCTATGACACAGGATATACCTTTGCTCAAGAACTACCAACTACTTTCAAAACTGGCAAGCCAATAAAACTCTCAAAAAGCATGCCTCGTGTAAATGTTCAGAAAGTTCCACCAAAATGTATACAACTATTCTTTCCAGAATTCCTCTCTCCCCCAGCCACAGTGAAAGCTTTGAGGAAGAATGATTTGAAAGATTTCCTGTGTCTTTAACATCTTAAATTTAAAACATTTCTCTGCTCAAACAACAAAAACATTTATGTTTTTCACTTTTACCACTATAGGTTTAGTATACTAGAAAACACTTGTTCCTATATATGTATATATATCCAAACAGCGTAGTCCTCTCACTGATATATGATGTATTCTATGTCTGTATAGATTCTCGTATGTGGTTGATTTGTGTTCTTACAATGTGTCATAAGTGTCATTAATGATGTTTTGATTTGCAATTCTTTTTCTTTAGGGATTTTCTGAAAGTTAATGAAGAGTCTACTATAGCTTTCATGTACCTGTGGTGTGCAACTACACATAGGTTTTCCTTCCTTTGAGTGTTCTTAACCAAACGATTACTTAATAAATATATTTTGAAAGCATATGGCTGACTTCTTCCACTTGGTTATAAAACTTGGTGTCTAGAATATTTTACCTCTACTCCTGTTTCAGATTGAGTTCTATTTTGTCCTTTTAATTCCTGAAATATGTATTTTCCACCTATGAGGAGGTGTTCGTTGCAGTAAATTTTATTTCCCAAAGGCTCCAATAGTGAATAGTGAGTTAAACAATTCTTGTAAGAATTAAGAAGAGTAAGGGACCCTGTGATGTACTGTGATTCCATGCTCTCACACCTCTCTGACCCTTCCAGCCTGTCACTCCAGAGCCAATATCCCCTTCCTGGTATAGCACTAATATTTGAACCAAAGACCATGAGAAATGATATCTGTTCACCTTGGACTCAGTAGCTACTCACTGAACTTCAGAAAAATGATGGTTTAAGGACTGGATTATGTGTCACCTGGTCATTAGCTTCCAGACACATGGATTCTAGTGGGTAATAAAATTTTAATGCCAAAATTGGAAGCAGCCAACTTTATTTGCCAATTAGGGGATTTTAAAATGCTCTAACACCAAGTATCACCATCCTTTCAACTTAAAAAGAACATAAACTAAGAAAAAAATATGTAAAGGACGTAATCTCGGAATAAAGGATAGTCACAGTACAAAAATTCAATGTATTCTACATAACACAAAATTATACATATATGCTGTTTGGTTAGCTGCAATTTTAAAAAACACCTAAGTTAAAATGTCTAAGAAAGACTTGCCAATAATTAGTAATACATTAAAGTAATCCAGGTAAGCAAATCATGGGATTGGTTTTTATGGATCTACTGAGGCTTTCTCCAGTATCTTTTTTTTTTTTTTTTTTGGAGACAGAGTCACGCTCTGTTGCCAGGCACCAGGTTGGAGCGCAGTGGTGCGATCTCGGCTCACTGCAACCTCCGCTTCCTGGTTCAAGCAATTCTCCTGCCTCAGCCTCCCAAGTAGCTGGGACTACAGGCACGCACCACCACGCCCAGCTAATTTTTGTATTTTTTAGTAGAGATGGGGTTTCACCATGTTGGCCAGGATGGTCTCAATCTCCTGACCTTGTGATCCGCCTGCCTTGGCCTCCCAAAGTGCTGGGATTACAGGCGTGAGCCACCACACCCAGCCTCTCCAGTATCTTCTGACACCTGCTATCCACCTCTCCCTTAATTCAACGCCAGCCGGGACCCATCCCGGTTTCTCAGGCCCGTCCCCTCACTAGACCCTAGACTCAACTCTGAGGTCAAAGGAAGAGTAGGCAGCAGGCCTTCTCAGCAGGTCTCACATTCTGGAGTCATCTATGAAGGCTGGTTGCCCCTTGCCTCTGGACTCATAGTTCATCATTGGTTCCTGATTTCACAACCAACTTCCCTAAGAGGCCATCAAATTAGTTATAAATCAATACACATCTCCTGAAGAACAGTTTGACAGTATGTATAAAATTCTTACAACGTTTCCCCTTTGATACAGTAATTTTATATTGAGACATGATTATGGAGAAGCACCATCTATAACGGTGTTCCTTGCATCTTATTTGTAATTGTAAAAACTGAAAAACCCAAATGTCTGAGAATGGGGAATTTATTGGACAAATTACAGTAACGATAATCGTTAACATTTATGTCACATTGTGCTAAATGCTTTCAATTCATTTTCTCATACAATCTTCCCAACATACCTAGGAAGAGGTTGTGTTGTTATACCAGTGAGTGTGTGAAGTGGGGTTCTGGGAGTCTTTGAGACGAGAGAAGTTTTGTCACATAGTTAGGAAATGGTAGGGCTAAAATCTGGCCCCAAATGGGTTGGATTCTAGCTAGGGTCTTGTGTCCTCATTTAACCCATGCAAATATTAAAATGATATTGTAAACATTAAAAATGATATTGTAAAAGAATTATAACAAATGGGTAAAATGTTTACCCAATATTAGTAAGGCAAAACATATATTGTCCCATCTTAAAAAAAATGCACGTTCCCAGGGCAGAGAGGTTGAAAAAATATAATATACTAAAAGATTAACAGTGTTACTCTGGTTGGTTGAAATGTTTTCTTTTTTCTATTTTTCCATGGTTTCCAACATTTCTCCAAAGAATGTGCGTTATCCTTGCAATCATGGAAAGTGGCAGAATGAGTCACTACGAGATAGAGACTGGCCTCTCTCCTGGCCATGCTGCAGATCCCGCTCTCTGCCCTCAGCCTCTAACTGTATCTGGGACCTTGGGTTTGCCTGGCTTGTGTGACGACTGTGGTCCTCAGGGAGACAGCATCCATGTCCAGCGCTAACGCTGAGCTCTGGGCCTCTGCAGGTCCTCCCTGGGGACACTTGGTCTTCCCTGGCAGTGACAGTTTCAGGAAGGTGGTAGTGGGAGAGGGAAGCCAGCCAGCATCAGGCCTGCATTCCAGTTCTGCTGCTATAACTATGTGACTTTGGCAAGTTCCTTAACCTCCACCCGTGTAAAGTACCAGACACCTAGTAGGTGCTCATTAAATGGCCACGGTGATCCTTTGGTTACTTAGTGCAAAGTATAAAGTGGCCCTATTTTGTGCCCCCTTTCCTAGGGACACTTCTATAGACATCTCTACCTTCCCCTGACCAGCTGGGAAGGTCATGCAGCACCTTCGTTGATCATTTACAGAATTTGAGAGAGGCTGATAAAAGCAGCTGCAAATTTGGCAAAGTTTAGTAATTGCTCTGTCTGCGGTGCCGACAAGGCACTGTCCGGTTTTCGTCAAATGCAGCAGATATACTTTGTGAATCCCTGGCTCCTCTTTTAGGGGGCATTTGTCCCTCTATTTGTGGAATAAAAAATAATTTCAGGCTTAGTCAATGTAAGATAGAAGAAGATGTAGGTAGGAGGTAAAGGGAATTGCCATGAGAATCTTCCGGGTTCCTGCAAGTATACCTCTATTCATGGTCACTTGTTCACTACCCAGACCTGGTTAACTGCTCCAGAACTTTTATTGACTGATTTTTTTTTCTTTCAGGATTTATGCTCCAGGAACAAAGCACATGAAGTAAACTATGCATAAACTTTGAAGCCAAACAGTTATAGAATTTACTGTCGGCTTCTCATCTAGCAGCCATGGGACAATGGGCAATTACTCAACATCAACCTCTGATTAATGGTCTCAGCTGATTTACAAGTACAATGGGAATCATAAAAGTACCTGCTTTGTGTGGTTGTTGACAGGATCCGATGACACTGAATATGTAAAGGGACAGCGTCTGGTACACAGAAGAGCCCCACAAATGTTCTGTTTATTACTACAATTTGTTGGGTTGTTTACCATCTACAATGAGTTTCTTTAAAGCAGAGCAAGAACCTAAAACATGTGAAGAAATCTGAATGCAGCATCTTATAGCTTTAGGATCCCCCTCCCAATTTTGACCGTAGTTTCACCCACAGCTACTTTAATAAGCATTTTAGTGACTTGCCTGTCTTAAGACTTTCCAAGGAATTCGATGTAGGTTTCGGAGAAAGGGCCGTTTTCTTTTTTGCAATCACATTTCATCAGTTCACCATAAATTCCTACGTAATTCTTGATTAAATAGTTACACAAGGGCAATTTGGTTTAGAGAAATTTGGGAACAAAGAACTTGGCTGGTAAATCAGAAGTGCAGAGGATGCAATAGCGTGGCTTCCTAGCTCCCAGCACATTCAACGTGGCTCAAACATTAGTCACTATCCTTGAAAGAGTGCATGGAGCACATTGGATACCAGCAATTCTCATTAAGAACTCTTCTAATCCCTATGTGAAAATGCTTAGAATATAGAGATTCACAGGTTCTCTTCAAAGAGAACGCATTCAAGTCAATAACACTTTAGAGACTGTCTAGAGTCGGAGGAATTTCATTAAGGGAGTTTCCTCCAGTGGGTCAACTCCCATCAGTTGGTAGTGGCTCCCAACAACACCGAGCTGGGCTGGGTTCTTGGGAGGGTAACAATGTATCCCCTTTGTCTATAATCGTACTGGTTATTCCTGCAGTTGGGCATCCCATCTAGTTTGCATTTGTTCTGGACTTTTTCACTTTTTTAAAGATAGATCATTAATATTCGCATTAAAGTAAACTGGGGTGAGTTTGCTGGATCTCCATTTGGTTATTTCCAGCTTCTGCCATGGTCTTGTCTAGCAGCACGTGAGGTTTGTGTTCAGTGAACAGATTTCTCTCCTTAATGCACAATAAATCTGAAAGACGACCAGTTATCATCTATCTCTTTTTTTTTTTTTTTTTTTGAGATGGAATTTCACTCTTTTTGCCCAGGCTAGAGTGCAATGGCACTATCTTGGCTCACCACAACCTCCGCCTCCCGGGTTCAAGTGGTTCTCCTGCCTCTGCCTCCCAAGTAGCTGGGATTACAGGCATGCACCACCACGCCCGGCTAATTTTGTAGTTTTAGTAGAGATGGGGTTTCTCCATGTTGGTCAGGTTGGTCTTGAATTCCCAACCTCAGGTGATCTACCTGCCTCGGGCTCCCAAAGTGCTGGGATTACAAGCATGAGCCACTGCGCCTGGCTCATCTATCTCTTTATTTCAAACACTTTCCTGGGGCAATTTAACTAACTAACTCCTTTTCAAAGAAAGCATGCAAAAACAATTGCTAAGAAAACAATGTGGGCTCTGACACATGCTGCTAGGAAATGTCAATTTTTCTGTCTTAGGTGGTGTTGATGGGAGGAATATTTGGTGGCTATGTATTGTTTCCGCATTTCTGCTATGGCTCTTACAGCAATCTTCAAGATGATGAAGTCAGTAGGGTCAGTGGAACATGGAAAAACATTATAGGCAGGCACGGTGGCTCACACCTGTAATCCCAGCATCTTGGGAGGCCCAAGTGGGCAGATCACTTGAGGTCAGGAGTTCGAGGCCAGCCTGGCCAACATAGTGAAACCTCGTCTCTACTAAAAATACAAAAATTAGCCCGGCATGGTGGCAGGTGCATGTAGTTCTAGGTACTTGGGAGTCTGAGGCAGGATAATCACTCGAACCTGGGTGGTGGAGGTTGCAGTGAGCCGAGATTGTGCCACTGCACTCCAGCCTGGGCTACAGATCGAGACTACATCTCAGAAAAAAAAATGATAGATTATGTACCTATGCAATAAGTGCAGGAAATAAAAGCTGAGGAGCCCTCCTCTAGAGGATAATCTAAACACATTTTAAAATAACACGATTGAATTTTGCTAAAAATCTACTGAAGTTAGTAATTATTTCAATAAAAACTATGCCCAAATATAACAATTTAACACACGGGACAGCAGAAGGCACATTTAAATTTCAGTATGCAAAGCAGGCTTTTCCATTTAAATGAAACAATTGTTCTTTCAAATTAATTTTACGCATTTTGGGGTCTATAGTTTCTTACGCATGCACAAAAAGTTCATGGCAGTTGTTATTGTGTTGGCTCCATTGTCAGAAGACAATCTTGGCACACAGTTAAATGAGGTCAATTTTATATCAATGCCAGCACATGCTTTAAATAAAAGATCAGCTAATCTCACTAATGGACTGAGTTTTCCACCCAATTGATGGAACTGAAATAAACCTTTTGGAAATCCTTCTGTTCAGTGAAATATTTTACATTATTGAGAATGTAACTGAAATTTTTGTTAAAAGATCTCCACTGAAGTTTAATGTATTTATTTTAGTGTAATAATATAAATATGATTTTGGTGGGACATAGTGTCATGATAAAAGCAATGTTCTTGCTAAATTATAAATCCTATGAAACAGACATCCAAGCATGGAATTGATTGTGTTACCCACATAACACATAATTCACCCAAAGAAGTTGTGATATTCTGTCAGTTAAAAAAAGAAGAAGAAGAAGAATTGGGCCAGGCGCAGTGGCTCACACCTGTAGTCTCAGCACTTTGGGAGGCTGAGGCAGGCAGATTACCTGAGGTCAGGAGTTCGAGATCAGCCTGGCCAACATGGTGAAACCCCATATATACTAACAATACAGAATTTAGCCAGGTGTGGTGGCAGGCACTTGTAATCCCAGCTACTCAGGAGGCTGAGACAGGAGAATCGCTTGAACCCAGGAGGTGGAGGTTGCAGTGAGCCAAGATCATGCCAAAAATTACACAACTATGGTTTAAGTTTGCCCACACCAAAACTCAGGTTGAAATTTGATCCCCATTGTGACAGTGTTGGGAGGTGAGGCCTAGTGAGAGGTATTTGGGCCATGGAGTAGGATCCCTCATGAATGACTTGGTGCCATTCTTACTGTAGTGAGTGAGTTCTTGCAATAGAAAGACTGATATAGTTTGGCTCTCGTCCCCACCCAAATCTCATCTTGTAGCTCCCATAATTCCCATGTGTTGTGGGAAGTACCTGGTGGGATATAGTTGAATCATGGGGGTGGGTCTTTTGCATGCTATTCTCGTGGTAGTGAATAAGTCTCATGAGAACTGACGGTTTTAAAAACAGGACTTTCCCTGCACAAGCTCATTCTCTTTGCCTGCCACCATCCTCCATGGAAGATGTGACTTTCTCCTCCTTGCTTTCCACTATGATTGTGAGGCGTCCCCAGCCAGGTGGAACTGTAAGTCCATTAAAACCCCTTTGTCGTCCCAATCTCAGGTATGTCTTTATCAGCAGTGTGAAAACAGACTAATACTGTAAATTGGTACAAGTAGAGTGGCGCCACTGAAAAGATACCAAAAAATGTGGAGGCAACTTTGGAACTCGTTAACAGGCAGAGGTTGGAACAGTTTGGAGGGCTCAGAAGAAGACAGGAAAGTGTGGGAAAGTTTGAAACTCCCTAGAGACTTGTTGAATGGCTTTGCCCAAAATGATGATAGCAATATGGACAATAGAGTCCAGGCTGAGGTGGTCTCAGATAGAAATGAGAAACTTCTTGGGAACTAGAACAAAGGTGACTTGTTATGTTTTAGCACAGAGACTGGCAGCATTTTGCCCCTGCCCTAGAGATTTGTGGGAACTTTAACGTGAGAGAGATGATTTATTGTATTTTGAAGAAGAAATCTCTAAGCAGCAAATCTTTCAATAGCAGACTTGGCTGTTGTTAAAGGCATTGATTTTTAAATGGGAAGCAGAGCATAAAAGTTTTAAAAAATTGCAGACTGACAATGCGATAGAAAAGAAAATGCTGTTTTCTGAGGAGAAATTCATGCCAGCTGCAGACATTTGCATAAGTAAAAAAGAGCCAAATGTTAATCCCAAGTCGATGGAAAGTATGTCTCCAGGGCATGTCAGAGGTCTTTACAGCAGTCCTTCCCATCAAATGCCCAGAGGTTTAGGAGGAAAAAATGGTTTCATGGGCCAGGCCCAGGTTCCCTTTGCTGTGCACAGTCTAGGAAGTTGGTGCCCTGAATCCAGTCACTCCAGCCATGACTAAAAGTGGCCAAGGTACAGCTCAGGCTGTGGAAGTCTTAAGCCTCAGCTTCCACGTGGTGTTGAGTCTGTGGGTGCACAGAAGTCAAGAATTAAGGTTTGAGAACCTTTGCCTAGATTTCAGAAGATATATAGAAATGCCTGGATGCCCAGGCAAAATTTGCTGCAGGGTGGGGCCCTCATGGAGAACCTCTGCTAGGGCAGTACAGAAGGGAAATAAGGGGTCAGAGCCCCCACACAGAGACCCTATTGGGACAGTGACTAGTGGAGCTGTGAGAAAAGGGCCACCATCCTCCAGACAACAGAATGGTAGATCCACTGATAGCTTGCACCAGGTGCCCAGAAAAGCTGCAGACACTCAACATCAGCCCATGAAAGCAGTCAGGAGCGAGGCTGTACCCTGCAAAGCCACAGGGGCAGAGCTGCCCAAGACCATGGGAACCCACCTTTTGTGTTGGCATAACCTGGATGTGAGACATGGAATCAAAGGGGATCATTTGGGAGCTTTAAAATTTTACTGCTCCCCTGGATTTTGGACTTGCATGGGGCCTGTAGCCCCTTTGTTTTGGCCAATTTCTCCCATTTGGAATGGCTATATTTACCCAAATCCTATACCCTCATTGTACCTAGGAAGTAACTAACTTGCTTTTGATTTTACAGGCTCATAGGCAGATAGGTGGAAGGGACTTGCCTTGTCTCAGGTGAGTCTTTGCACTGTGAACTTTTCAGTTAATGCTGAAATGAGTTAAGACCTTGGGGAACTGTTGGGAAGGCATGATTGGTTTTAAAATGTGAAGACATGAGATTTGAGAGGGGCCAGGGCAGAATGATATGGTTTGGCTCTGAGTCCCCACTCAAATCTCATCTTGTAGCTCCCATAATTCCCGTTTTGTGGGAGGAACCTGATGGGATGTAACTGAATTATGGGGGCAGGTCTTTCCCCTGCTATTCTTGTGATAGTCTCATGAGATCTGATGGTTTTAAAAACAGATCATCCCTGCACAAGCTCATTCTCTTTGCCTGCCACCATCCATGACTTGCGTTTCCTTGCCTTCTGCCAAGATTCTGAGGCCTCCCCAGCCACGTGGAACTGTAAGTCCATTAAAACCCCTTTTTCTTCCTAGTCTCAGGTATATCTTCATCAGCAGCATGAAAACGGACTAACACAAAGACCGAATTAGTTCTTGTAGGAATTGATTAGTCCCTGGGAGAGCGAGTTGATATAAAGCCAGATTGCCCCTCACGTTCTGTTTCTTTGCATGTGTCTGCTTCCTCTTTGGCCTTCTTCACCATGTTATGATGCGGCATGAAAACCCTCACCAGAAGCCAGGGCTATGCTCTTGAACTTCCCAGACTACAGAGGCGTAGCTAGACAAATTTTTTTAATAAATTATCCAGCTTCAAGTGTTTCCTTACGACAACACAAAAATGGACTAAGACATACACACGCACAGAGTAATGAAATACAAAATAAAATGTCTCAGAATGGTAATATTCATTTTCTCTTTGCTACTCATCACTAATCAGATTTCAGAAATGCTTGGTTTTTTTTAAAATAATTACTTTGTAATTACTTAGTGTTCTAAAATGGGATTATGAGTTTTCTAATGTTACTGTTTTTTTCTTAAAAGCAGTTGAAATCTTTTATCAGAGCAGTCAACAAATGGAATACCAAAAACCCCTTAAAACCTAAAACCTTCAGTATTTGAAGCTCTTAGAAATGTACAAACTTATGAAAAACAAAGCTTGCAACAGGAAAACATTAAAATACATCTCTACAAACAGGGAGAAATGGAACAAATTACATTTGAAGATTCAAAAGTTATACTGATTCCATTTTGAAACTATGAATGGTATTTAGGATATCTGAAAATTGGGTTGAAATTTTTGATGGAATAAAGCTGAGAAAGCCTATTATTTTCTAAGATCTACATATGGTAAAATATTCAAAAGAATCATAGAGAACTTATCTGACAAGTTTTGTCTTATAAAAATATTTGTTAAATAAAACTCTCTAAAAAGGGACAAAGTGACAGAATCTCTAAAAATTTGGGGACTGGAAGTTAAACATTTCAGTATTATAAAACAGAAAATAATATCCTCCTTTTTCTCAGAATTTGTTCTGAGCCTGCTAGAAGGAGTAATTCAAAGTGTTAAAAATTCCAAATATACTAACTGTAAGTGTAATATAGAAAATGGTTGCAAGTAATTTTACTAAAAATGAAGATTAAATTGTATCAAAAAAACACTCATCATAGAAATACCAGTGATACAGTATTACAGATAGATATGGCCACGTAAATGATTAAAGTATGCAGACATATGCCAAGAATAATTTTCTTATTGATATTATTTTCAAACATTCAGGATAACAATATAAAGATACTTCTTTGTTTTGACTTCATGTAGCAGTGTTGTTAGTGGGAGGCCCTAAAGTAAGATTTTCCTGAAGGTCTGCCACACACTGTTTTTACAAAGCAAAGATTTCCATTCAATCTTGGCAGCCAAGAGCAAGAATTGGATATCAGATAAATGTCAATGTCAATTTCACCTGAATTCTGTGCTTTCAATGGCTGTGTGACCCTTCTTTATCAGTGTCTCACTTCCTCTACTTGTGTCTATGTCTGTAGCTCCAAAAGAGCTTCAAGACGTGTAGCACTGAGCAGCAAAAAGAGAGAGGCAGAGACTGACCATTTTCCTTGGCATCTATAACAGCTGCATGGGGAATCAGTACTGTGGCACAAGCAACCCTTTGAAGGAAATAAACCTTGTTAAGATGCAGTTTTGTAAGGAAGATGGTGTTCCAGCTGGGCTCACTCTAAGCACTGAACCCTGGACTTGGAAGGACTGGTCTGCAGTATTGGTCGTCTCAATTTCCAGGCCCTTTACCCCTTCTCCACTTCAGCCACATATGCCTTAGGTTTTACACTGACCAGTGTCACCAGGAACTTCTCCTCCTCTGAAATCTTGCACCTAAACATCCCATACTGTGACCATAACCCTTTGTCATTCCAGGGCTCTCAGCAGTTACTCCCTCCACACAGAATTTCTCACAGTTCTGGAGACTGGAAAGTCCAAGATCAAGGCCAATTTAATGTCTGGTGAGGGCTTATAGCTGGTGCCTTCTTGCTATGTTCTGACATGGCAGAAGAGACAAGCTAACTCCGTGGGCTCTTTTAGAAGGATGCTAATTCCAATCAGGAGGATGTTGCCCTCATGACTTAACGACCTCCCAAAGGCCCCATCTCTAATACCATCACCTTGGGGGTTAGGACTTCAACACATAAATGGGGGTGGGAACAAACATTCAGGTCACAGCAGCTTTATTTCTTATTCTTCACAGAATCGATTTCAAACCTTCTCCATTTTCCACAAGCCACACCAGCCCCTCATCAGATACCCATAAATGTTACTTCAAATAGGGAATAAGAAGCCATTCATTGAGAATTCTCTTGGCTCATTGCCACCACGTGGAAAAGGTCCTCTGGAGTTGCACATGCCCTTTGCTCCTCTGCTCATGTCACAGCAGGAGCAGTGTCTGTCTTCCCAAACAAAGACATCTTCTCCATCAGTGCACAGCTTCTTTTCCCTCCCACCTCCTATGATTATCCCATCTCCCCCCTGAAGCTTCATCCTTCCCCTCTCTGCTGGAATCTATCATCAGTGTTTAAGCCTACTTAAGATTTCCTATCATAAAAAGACTTTGCTTAATCCCATCTATGGATTGAATTGTGACACCCCTCTGCCAAATTCATATGTTGAAACCTAAATCCTAACAGGATGATATTTGGAGATGGGACCTTTGTAAGGTACTAGGTTTCGACAAAATCGTGAGAGTGGGGCCCTTATAATGGTATTGCTGTCCTTAAAAGAAGAGGGAGAAACCAGAACCCACCCACCCTCCACCAAATGAGGACACAGTGAGAAGGTAGCTGTCTACAAGCCAGAAAGAGCGCTCTCACCAGACGCCGACCATGCTGGCACCTGGATCTGGGACTTCCACCCTCCAGAACTGTGAGAAATACATTTCTTTCATTTCAGCCATGCAGTCTGTGGTATTTTGTGATGGTAATGGCAGCCTGAGCTGCTTAAGACGCCCCCACAGTGCCGTCAGCTGCTATCCTATCTCTCTCTTTCCCTTTACAGCCAAACTTGTTGAAATATACAGCTTCCACTTTCTCTCACTCCATTCTTTATTAACCTACTGACATTGTACAATGAGAATAGCACTGGGAAAAAAAAAGGTTTAAAACGGTCACACATGCCAGCCCTATGCTGGGACCAACTTGGTCTGTCCAATGGGGAAAACTCATGTTGAATAAATAATGGCCCAATAATTATTTAACTGTTATTGAGTTACGTGCTATGGTAGAGAAGTTCTCGGTAGATGCTGTGAAAGCCTCTTTCTGCCCCCTTTGTCTGGGGCATGACACTGAGGAGGGCATCCCTGGGGTAGTGACATTTATACCATAATGTAAAGGATGAGTGGGAGCTGACCGGATTGCTGAAGGGAGGAGTATGATTCCAGGCATAAAGAACAGTGCAGAAAAGGTCTGAGTTAGAAAGGAACATGACATGTTTGAGGAGCTGAAGGAAGGTCAGAGTGCTGGAGCCTAGAGGGCAAGAGAGAGGGTGGCCTAAGGTGGACACTGTTCTGGAGACAGGCAAGGCCTTGGGGGCTATGCCAGGGACAGCGTGATTATCCCAAGAGCAATGTACAGTCAACGAAGGGTTTGTAGTGGGAGAGTGAGTGAAGGGGTAGCATTTGCACTTAACGAAGACCAATTTGTCTGCTGGTGGGGTAGGGTTGAAGGAGACAGGATGAATAACAGGAAACATCCCTTCAATAATAATTAAGGACTTCTCAAAGGGAGAAAAGACAAATAGCGCAGTATCATTTCCACGCGTGGCGTGATCAAAGGGTTGGTCCGTGGAACCCATTCAGTGGCCTGTGCTTGCTTACACAAGGCTTTAGTATAAACAGTGATGAGTCCCAGCACTGCTTAAGACAAAGTATCAGAAACAAAGTTTCTCTTGACCTCAGGGCTGTGAGTCTATCTTGTGTTGGCATCAGTGAGACTCTGGCTTCCTGGGCCATTCCTTTTCTATCTTCACCATGGCAGCCATCATGGGAATCAGTGCAGCAGATGGTGGCTCACAGATTGAAATGGGGAAATGGAAGCATTTTCACTTTGTTTTCTGGGCCTTCATCAACCAGCAAGTGAATGTTAAGCCCTAAAGCCTTAACTGGCTTAAAACTCTCCATCAGTTAGGAGCCTGAAAGATGTCTGAATGTCCTGTTTATTCATGGAGAGTTTGTTTTATAGTGAGAGATGGAGAAGAGCATCTATTAGGCTAGACAGTGGTATGAAAATTCATCCTCCACCTCCTCGTCTCAGTAAGCAATGGCTACCCATTTCCTGAAGCATGGAGTCCAGGTTTACGCTGGGACCCAAAGTTCTGCCCAGTCAGATCTGCTCAGACATCTACTGTTATCTCCTTTGCTCCCCTGCATGCCTTTGAACTCCAGTCATCTGAGCTATTATTTGGTCCAGGTATAAGCCCTGTATTTTCTTCTTTGCTTTGCTGATTAATTCATTATGTATCTAGATAGTAGGAATGAAGTAGTGAGCAAAGCTCAGTTCCTGTTTGCATAGAGTTTACATTCTGGTGAGAGACAGGCAATCAATATTATTCAATCATCTTTATTTTTGTGTATATCTAATAGATCACCATTATGAACTATCTTTCTAGATACTTCTCTATATATACATTGCCTCCACACAAACACGCAGGCATGCACAAACACACACACACTTTTCTATCAAATAGAATAAAATTATCAGAGTGAAAGACATTACATTGCCTCCACATGCACAAAGTTATGGAATGGTAAAAAATATTTGCAAGTGGTATGTATTACTCTGTTCTCATGCTGCTATAAAGAAATACTTAAGACTGGGTAATTTATAAAGGAAAAGATTTAATTGACTCACAGTTTTGCAGGGCTGGGAAGGCCTTGGAAACTTACAGTGATGACGGAAGGGGAAGCAAACATGTCCTTCACTTGCAGCAGCAAGGAAAACTGCCAAGAAAAGGAGGAAAAGTCCTTTATAAAACCATCAGATCTCGTGAGAACTCACTCACTGTCATGAGAACAACATGGGGTTAACTGCCCCCGTGATTTAATTGCCTCCCACCAGGTCCCTCCCACAACATGTGGGGATTATGGGAACTACAATTCAAGATGCGATTTGGGTGAGGACACAGCCAAACCATATCACATCTGGCAAAGGGTGAATATCTCAACTATGTAAGGAACTCAAATAACTCAATAGCAATAAAACAACCCAATTTAAAAACGATCAAAGGACCTGAATAGACATTTCTCAAAAGAAGATATACAAGTGGCCAACAGATACATTAAAAATGCTCAACACTCCTAATCATTAAGGAAATGCAAATTAAAACCACAATGAGGTATTATCTCACGGGTCAGAATGGTTATTAACAAAAAGATGAAATGTAACAAGTGCTGGCAAACATGTGCAGAAAAAGGGACGCTTGTACCCTGTTGGTGGAAATGTAAATTACCACTGCTATTATGGAGAACAGTATAGAGGTCTCTCAAAAACTACAAATAGAATTATCATATGATCCAGCAATCCCACTTCTGGGTATATAGCCAAAAGATTTGAAATCCAAATGTTAAAAGAAATATCTGCACTCCTGTGTTTATTGCAGCATTATTCACAATAGCCCAGTTATGGAATCAAATTAAGTGTCCATCAACAGAGGAATGGATTTAAAAATGTGTTATAAACACACAATGGAATATTATTCAGCCTTGAAAAGGGGAAATTACATCCTTTGTGACAACATGGATGAACCTGGAGTACACTGTGCTTAATGAAATGAGCCAGGCACAAAAAGAGCATTACTGCATGATCTCACTTACATGTGGAAGCTAAAAAATTGAATGCATAGAAGTTGGGTACAGAATGGTGCTTACTAGAATGTGGGGAGTGGGAGGAATGGGATATGTTATCAAAGGATACAATGTTTCAGTCAGACCCGGGGAAGCGATAAGTATTTGAGGTGATTGACAGATATTTCAATGAATTCGAGTCAGTTATTCCACATGGTATATATGTCATTTTGTACCCCATAAATATATGCAATTATAACTTGTCACTATCCAGTTTCAGAAAGGGATAACTCTTCCTTGAGCAGCCTGTGTAATATAGTGTCTTCCTAGTCCCCTTACATTCTTTTAGTTTCTTTCAAAGTACAGACCTGAAGGAACTGAGAGTTAAAACCATATGACTGTCTAGATAAATGAAAGGGCATTTCAGACTGAAAAAATATGAAGGAAAATATGAAAGGCCACAGAGCTGATTGTGGAGGAGCTGCGACTAGATAGCAGAGCTTCTGACTCTTAGTTCAGGTTTTTTTCTGCCTTAAACATATTCTTTTGAAAAGGAAGAAATTTATCTCCTTCAATGAATGCTTTGGTCTTCCCCCTTAGAATCTAATTAGTACTCATCAGCCTTTGTTGTGCATATGGGTCACCTGGGGATTTTGTTAAATGCAGGGTCTCATTCGGAGGGTCTGGGTGGGCGGGAGAGGCTGTATTTCTAACAAGACCTCACGTGTTATTCAATGCTGCCGGAGCATAGATCACTTTTGGAGTCGCAAGAATCTAGAAGTTTCTACATGGCTAAAATTTTAGAAAGATTCCTCAACTCCCACGGCTTTGCCTCTCTTGGGCTCTACTTTCTTCCTTCCCCGTTGTTCCCTGGATTGCTTCACCTCTTTCATTTTCAAGCCTGCTCTTCCTATTTAAATGATTCTCTGGGCGCCTATCTCTGAATCAGGGGTTTGCTCCTATGTGCTCGCCACAAGTGTGATCATTTACCATCACACCTTTATCTCCCTCCATCAGCTTCACATTAGAATTGCCTGGGGAGGTTATAAAAAAACACTGATGCCAGGGTCACGTACCTAACCAATTAAATAAAAGGTTCTAAAGAGAGAGTCCAGGCATAACTAATTTGAATATTTCCAGTGCTTTCCATATGCAGCCAAGATTAAGAACCTCTAAACTCTAGATAAATTACAAATATTGCCAGTAGCCGAAGTCTCTCACCTGAGCTCTCTCTATGAATTTCTTTCAAGTTACATGCCAGTAACACAGTAGGATTCTTCAATTATGGTTGCTAGTCATATTTTGAGAATGTCATTTACTAATTTTTTAGGAAAGAAAGAAAATCCAAGAATTGGAAAAACTGCATGCAACATGGTTACAAAAGGCTTACCCCACAACACTGTGAGTGTACTAAATGCCATTGAATTTTGTGTTATAGGAATTTCACTTCAATAAAAAGGGCAAACAAAAGAAAAAAGGGACAGAAAGAAAAAGAAAAAAGAAATGAGAAAGAAGGAAGGAAGGAGAGAGGAAGGGAGGGAGGGAAGGAAGGAAAAGAAAGAAGAAAGAAGGAAGGAAAGAAAGAAGAAAGAGAAAAAAAGAAAGAAGAAAAGGGAAGAAGAAGGAGGAGGGAGGGAAGGAAGGAAGGAAGGAAAGGAAAGAAGGGAAGAAAGAAAGAGAGAGAGAGAGAGGGAGGGAGAGAAGAAGGGAGGGAGAAAGAGAGAGAAAGAAAGCTGACCAATACTTCATCCTTTTCCTAAGAACAGTTTCAAAATTCTCAACACACAAAATGAAGATTAAAGTCTGTGTAGATGATGTGTCTTAGGGCATCTGTCTGTGCCATGAGCAGAGGAGGACTGTCCCTACCAAAGGCCATTCTCAGAACTGACCCTGGCAGCCATTTTGTGCTGTGAAAATCTGTTCTTTCTAGTTGCACGTGGTTGAACCAGTTGATAGTGATACAATCCAAGTCATTCATAGGCAAATGACTTGGGCCAATTATCTCTTGAGATTTCGAACTAATAGCATCAGAAACCCAGGTGTATGGGTATTGAGCATTAGACTTTTAAAATCATGTAGAGTCAGGGCTGAAGTTAAAAAATTTAAGCCATGTACAAGTCCAGTTTTAAGGGACCAGAAGTTATGAATAAGCAGAGAAAACAAGAGAACAAGAAAGAAGTCTACTAAACTCGCATGAAAGTAACTCCAGGAGAAAGGCAGACCAACTAGAAGCCCAGTCCTGGGTCCTTACAGATAACACTAAGATCAAACAAAAACTCCTGTGTTGTGGACTAATCTTGGATTGTCATTTCCAGGGAACCATGGAGAGCAGGAGTGAGGCATGGACATCTTAAGATTGTCAGCAGTTATTTCAAAGACTTCAAAGAAAAATTCCTCACTAAGGTATGCCCAGGTCAGTTCCTGTCTTCTGACTCCTTCAGAATCATGTCTGAACTCCTCAGTGAAGTACATGTGGCCTCCCATGACCTGAAGTCCCTTGAATCAATTCTTCTTCCGCATTTTCTCATTCCTCAGCCTCCTATTTGTCATCCTCCAAATTGAATACTGGTAATTCCTCCATGGAGTATCTCCGTCCCTTCTTCATCCCCTCGCTGGGCTCTGCCTTCCAGGAACTTTAATCCAAGCAGAATGGGACAAACAGCATTTATTGCATATTTGCTGAGTGTTTTCTTACTCTTTAAGACATCTCAGGTACTGCTTTCTAAAATTTATCACCAACATCACCTCCCCAACTCCAGTGACAGACTCTTTCTTTAGGATACGATGATACAAAAACTTAAATCATTCTCATTGCATTTATCATGCAGAGGTATTTATCTGCTTAGAATGTCTGGCTTCACCACTAGAATGTAAACCCACATGATCAGGGGTTTTCCTCCCCAGTTTTCCTTTGTAGTTAGAATGGTGCTTGCCACAGAGAAAGCACTCCATATATATTTGTGAAATGATTGAGGAAACATAGGCTAATGTAGTCAGGATATTTAAATTGTACAACTGACTAGTAATGTCTTTCATGAGGAGTAAACCCTAAATCTCATAGAGAAAAGAGTCTCTAGTTTCATGACTTGAGGTCAGGAGTTCAAGACCAGCCTGGCCAACATGGAGAAATCCCATCTCTACTAAAAATACAAAAATTAGCGAAGATGATTTTTATAAAAATTGCACTAATCACTCATGTCAAGATTAGGGGCATAGTTTAGGAATATCAGAAAAGAAATCTAGTAATGAAACAGTGTTGAACTGGGTAGTGTTTGAGCAGCAAAATCCTGCTCTTTTTCGATACAAAAACAGGCTGCTGAGTTTGGACCCTAGTGACAAGGGAGTAACAGAAGAAACAGAGAAGGTACTGGCCAAATAAGACTGAAAATGACACTGGTGGTTCACAGATAGCCTTGTTTTTTCAGTTCAATAGTAACAACTCAGCCCTTCATAACTCAGGAGGAAAACAGATCCAAGCACAGGCCCCATGATCTTGATGTGGCTTAGATTTCAATTCAGGCAGAATTTGTGACTTCACTGGATGGTGTTAATGAAACACAGGCACATTGACTCATTTCTGCTTGACATTTAATTTGCTCCACGATTCCTAGCATGTTCTGATGTCTGCTGATACAGGTAATTTCAAGATGGCTAGAACATCCAAAAGGTGCTGTATTGTTAAAAGAGGTGATAATACTGACAGGAAAGCACTGGGAAGAAGATGTGTAAGATCTATGTTTTGTGGAAATCAATTTGTGTTTTTTTTGTTTTAAAGAACTTAGAACTACCATTCAATTATGCAATCTCATTACTGGGTATATATTCAAAGGAATATAAATTGTTCTACCAAAAAGTCACATGCATGCATATGTTCCCTGCAGTACTATTCACAAAATCAAAGACATCAAATCAACCTAGATGCCCATCAGTGGTGGACTAGACAAAGCAAATTTGGTACTATACATCATGGCATTCTATGCAGCCATAAAAGGGAATGAAATTATGTCTTTTGCAGCAACATGGATGTAGATGGGGGGCATTATTCTAATTGAATTAATGCAGGAACAGAAAACCAAATGCTACATGTTCTCACTTAAAAGTGGGAGCTAACATTAAGTACACATGAACATAAAGATGGGAAAACAGATACTGGAAACTACTACAGTGGGGAGAGAGGGGGCTGGATAAGGATTGAAAAACTACCTACTGGCATTCTATGAGGCCAGTAATGCCCTGGTACCAAAACCAGACAAAGACATATCATAAAAAGAAAACCACAGGCCATTATCCCTCATAATTATTGATGCAAAAATCCTCAACAAAATGTTAGCAAACTGAATTCAACAACACATTAAAAAGATCATTCATCAAGACCAAGTGGGATTTATTCTAGGGATGCAAGGATGGTTTGACAGATACAAATCAATAAATGTGGTACATCATATGAAAAGAATGAAGAAAAAAATCATATAATTATTTCAATTGATGCTGAAAAAGCATTTGATAAAATTAGCCATCCCTTTACGGTAAAAACCCCTAAAAAAAAACTGAGTATAGAAGGAGTATACCTTAACATAATAAAAGCCATATATAACAGATCTACAGTTAGTATCATACGGAGTGGGGAAGGACTGAAAGCCTTTCTTCTTATATCTGGAACACAACAAGGATGCCCACTTTCACCACTGTTATTCAACATAGTAGTGGAAGTTCTCACTAGAACAATCAGATAAGAAAAAGACATAGTGTATTGAAATTGGAAAGGAAAATGTCAAATTATCCTTGCTTGCAGATGAAATGATCTTATATTTGGAAAAACCTAAAGACTTAAAAAAAACTATTAGAGCTGATAAAAAAAATTAAGTGAAGTTGCAGGATACAAAATGAACTTACAAAAATTGGTAGCATTTGTATAAATGAACAGCAAAAAAAAAATCTGAAAAAAGAAATCAATAAAGTAATCCCATTTGCAATAGTTACAAAATAAAATACCTAGGAATTAATTTAAAGAAGTGAAAGTTCTCTACAATGGAAACTATAAATCACTGATGAAAGTAATTGAAGAGACACCAAAAACTGGAAAGATATTCCATGTTCATGGATTAGAAGAGTCAATATTATTAAAATGTTCATACTACCCAAAGCATTCTACAGATTCAATGCAATCCCTATCAAAATACCAATGACATTAGTCACAATCCTAAGATTTATATAGAATCACAAAAGACACAGAATAGCCAAACTGTCCTGAGCAAAAGAACAATCTGGAGAAGTAATATTACCTGACTTTATACTAGAGGACTATAGTAACCAAAACAGCACGGTACTGGCACAAAAACAGACACATAGAGCAATGGAACAGAACAGAGAGCCAGAAACAAATCCACACATGTAGAGTGAACTCATTTTTGACCAAGCTGCCAAGAACATACACTGGGGAAAAGACAGTCTCTTCGATATATGGTGCTGGGAAAACTGGATTTCCATATGCAGAAGAATGAAACTAGACCCCATCTCTCACCATATAAAAACATCAAATCAAAGTGGATTAACAACATGAATCTAAGACCTCAAACTATGAAACTATTAAAAGATAACATTGGGGAAACTTTCCAGGACATTGGAGTAGGTAAAGATTTTTGAGTAATACCCCACAAGCACAGGCAACATGGACAATGTCAAAAATGAACAAATGGGATCATATCAAGTTAAAAAGCTTCTGCGAGGAAGGTGGATCCAAGATGGCCAAATAGGAACAGCTCTGGAGTGCAGTTCCCAGCGAGAACGATGCAGAGGGTGAGTGATCACTTCATTTCCAAATGAGTTATTACTGCCCACAGACCAGGAGATTCCAGGGCTGAAAAGCGCCACGAGTTTCCAGCATGGCTGTTTCAGCTGGTGCAGTGGATCTCCGCACAAAAACTCACACAAATCTGGGTGGCCATTTCAACTGGTGCCTGGAACACCTGGGAGACAGAGCTGCCCATTCAACTGAAAAAAAGGGAGCTGAAACAGGGAGCCAGGTGATCTGGCTCAGCAGGTCCCACCCCCACAAAGACCAGCAATCTGAAATGCTCTGGATTGAGAATTTCACAGCAAGCGCAGTTGGACTTTGAATGGTACAGCTCTGTGGTGGGAAGGGCATCCACAATTACCGAGGCAGTCCACCATTAGCAAGTCAGTCCGCCATTACTGAGGCAGTCCACTATTACAGAGGCAGTCCACCATTACAGAGGCAGTCCGCCGTTACTGAGGCAGATTGACATTTAAAGGCAGTTCTGAGTATAACTCTATAAACAAAACTGCAAGGAAGGTCACACAGCAGCTTGGCAGAGCCCATGGCAGCTCAGCAACACTTCTGCTGGCAGACTGTGACTAGGCTACCTCCTCGCTGGGCAGGGCATCTCTGAATAAGGGCAGCAGCATGTCAGGAACTTATAAATAAAGCCCCACCTTCCCAAGACAGAGGACCTGGGAAAAAAAGGCGGTTATGAGTTCCGCTGCAGCAGACTTAAACATACCTGCCCAGCAGCTCTGAACCAAACAGCAGAGCTCACAGCTCAGCACTTGAACTCCTATAAGGGTCAGACTGTCTCCTCAAGCAGCTCCCTGACCCCTGTATATCCAAAGAGACACCTCATAAAGGAGAGCTCAGGCTGACATCTGGGGGGTATCCTTCTGGGACAAAGATAACAGAAGAAGAACCTGGCAGAAGTCCTTACTGTTCTGCAGCTGCTGCACGTGATCCCCAGGCAAGCAGGGTCTGGAGTGGACCTCCAGCAGTCCTACAGCAGACGGTCCTGACTGTTAGAAGGAAAAATAAAAAAAAAAAACAGAAAGAAATAACTTCATCATCAACAAAAAGGACGTCCACTCAGAGACCCCATCTGAAAGTCACAAACTACAAAGACCACAGGTAGAGAAATCCACAAAGATGGGAAGAAATCAGTGCAAAAAAGATGAAAACACCCAAAACCAGAACGCCTCTCCTCCTCCAAGGGATCACAACTCATCACTAGCAAGGAAACAAGGCTGGATGGAGAATAATTCTGATGAATTGACAGAAACAGGCTTCAGAAGGTGGGAAATAACAAACTTCTCTGAGCTAAAAGAACATGTTCTAACCCAATGCAAAGAAACGAAGAACCTTGAAAAAAGGTTTGATGAAATGCTGATGAGAATAAACAGCTTAGAGAAGAATATAAATGACCTGATGGAGCTGAAAAACACTAGAACTTCACAAAGCATACACAAGTTTCAATAGCCAAATCGACCAAGTAGAGGAAAGGATATCAGAGATTGAAGATCAACTCAATGAAATAAAATGAGAAGGCAAGATTAGAGAAAAAAGAGTGAGAAGAAATGAACAAAGCCTCCAAGAAATATGGGATTATATGAAAAGACCTAATCTACATTTGATGGCTGTACCTGAATATGATGGAGAGAATGAATCCAAGCTGGAAAATGCTCTTCAGGATATTATCCAGGAGAACTTCCCCAACCTAGCAAGGAAGACCAATATTCAAGTCCAGGAAATACAGAGAATACCACAAAGATATTCCTGAAAAAGAGCAACCTCAAGGCAGATAATCATCAGATTCACCAGGGATGAAATGAAGGAAAATATGCTAAGGGCAGCAAGAGAGAAAGGTTGGGTTACCCAAAAAGGGAAGCCCATCAGACTCAGTGGATCTCTCAGCAGAAATCCGACAGGCCAGAAGAGAGTAGGGGCCAATATTCAACATCCTTAAAGAAAAGAACTTTCAACCTAGAATTTCATATCCAGCCAAACTAAGCTTCATAAGCAAAGGAGAAATAAAATCCTTTATGAACAAGCAATTGCTGAGAGACGTCGTCACCACCAGACCTGCTTCACAAGAGCTCCTGAAAGAAGCACTAAACATAGAAAGGAATAACCAGTACCAGCCACTCCAAAAAAATAACCAGTACCATTTACCACCAAATGGTAAAAAGCATCAACACAATGAAGAAACTGCATCAACTAATGGGCAAAACAACCAGCTAGCATCAAAATGGCAGGGTCAAATTCACACATAACAATGTTAACCTTAAATGTAAATGGGCTAAGTGCCCAATCAAAAGACACAGACTGGCAAATGGGATAAAAAGTCAAAACCCATCAGTGTGCTGTATCCAGGAAACCCATCTCACATGCAAGGACACACATAGGCTCAAAATAAAGGGATGGAGGAAGATTTATCAAGCAAATGGAGAGAGAGAAAAAAAAAGGAGTTGCAATCTTCGTCTCTGATAAAATAGACTTTAAACCAACAAATGTCAAAAAGAGACAAAGAAGGGCATTACATAGTGGTAAAAGGATCAATGCAACAAGAAGAGCTAACAATACTAAAAACATATGCACCCAGTACAGGAGCAGTCAGCTACATAAAGCAAGTTCTTAACGACCTACAAAGAGACTTAGACTCTCACATAATAATAGTGGGAGACTTTAACACTCCACTGTCAATATTAGACAGACCAACAAGGATTATTAACAAGGATATCCAGGACTTGAACTCAGATCTAGACCAAGCAAACCTAATAGACATCTACAGAACTCTCCACCCCAAATCCACACAATATGCACGCTTCTCAGCACCACATTACACCTACTCTAAAATTGACAACGTAATTGGAGGTATATCACTCCTCAGCAAATGCAAAAGAATGGACACCATAACAAAAAAGTGTCTCAGACCACAGTGCAATCAAATTGGAACTCAGTATTAAGAAACTAACTCAGAAATGCACAACTTCATGGAAACTGAACAACTGGCTCTGGAATGTTGACTGGATAAACAATGAAATGAAGGCAGAAATAAAGATGTTCTTCAAAACCAATGAGAATGAAGACACAACATATCAGAATTTCTGAGACACATTTAAAGCTGTGTCTAAAGGAAAATTTATAGCAATAAATACCACATGAGAAGCAAGGAAAGATCTAAAATTGACACCCTATCAACAAAATTGAAAGAGTTAGAGGAGCAAGATAAAAAAAAACTCAAAAGCTAACAGAAGACAATAAATAACTAAGATCAGAGCAGAACTGAAGGAGACAGAGAAACAAAAAACCCTTCAAAAAAATCAATAAATCCAGGAGCTGGTTTTTTGAAAAGATCAACAAAATAGACTGCTAGCCAGATTAATAAAAAAGAAAAGAGAGAAAAATCAAACAGACACAATAAAAGATGACAAAGGGGATATCACCACCGATTCCACAGAAATACAAACTACCATCAGAGATTACTACAAACAACCGCATACATATAAACCAGTAAACCTGGAAGAAATGGATAAATTCCTAGACATTTGCACCCTCCCAAGCCTAAACCTGGAAGAAGTTGAAACCCTGAATAGACCAATAACAAGGGCTGAAGTTGAGGCCGCAATTAATAGCCTATCAATCAAAAAAAGCCCAGGTCCAGATGGGTTCACAGCAGAATTCTACCAGACATACAAGGAGGAGCTGGTACCACTCCTTCTGAAACTATTCCAAACAATCCAAAAAGAGGGAATCCTCCCCAAATCTTTTTATGAGACCAACATCATCCTGATACCAAAACCCAGCAGAGACTCAAAAAAAGAAAACTTCAGGCCAATATCCATGATGAACATAGATGCAAAAATCTTCAATCAAATACTGGCAAACCAATTGCAACAGCACATCAAAAAGTTTATCCATCACGATCAAGTAGGCTTCATCCCAGGGATGCAAGTCTGGTTCAACATACACAAGTCTATAAATGTAATCCACCACATAAACAGAACCAAAGACAAAAACCACATAATTATCTCAATAGATGCAGAGAAGGCCTTTGACAAAATTCAACAGCCCGTTATGCTAAAAACTTTCAATAACAAACAAGCAGCCAACCTTATTGGCATAAAAGAGGTTTTTAATACCCATTTTTAGACTGCATTCTAGCCTGGGCAATAGAACAAGACTCCCGTTCTCTCTCCCTCTTTCTCTTCCTCTTTCTTTCTCTCTTACATTCTTTATTTTTCTTTCTTTCACTCTTTCTTTCTTCTTTTCTCT